>PVJS01010435.1:0-48005 GCA_004027185.1 Glis glis | reverse complement strand
CAAGAATGATGTTGGTATATTTTCACATGTACATGTTATTTATGATAGTAATTCCATTGATTCCCTTCTTTCTTGCCCTCCCCCTTCCATTGTACCACTTCCCTTGTTCTGTTGAGGGTTCTCCATTATCAACCAGAGTCCCTTGTGTGACCCTACTTTTTTAATTTCATAATTTTCTTAGGAACCTTCATGACCAGGCATGCTGTTGTTTAATGCCTTCTGCAATGGTTTACATTAAATTCATTAAATTACATTAGCCATTGTTTAATGACTTCTGCAATAATTTACATTAAATTCCTTTTTATTCCTATGCTTGATATTTTCTTTAATGGTGCTAGGACAGCATTCAAGGTTCCTCTACAGAATTCAAGCAAGTATTGGCCGGCATGGTACCTGCTCTTATTTATTTATCCCCAACTATATAATTGAGGTTACAGTCCTGGTCTCTTCATACAATCCCAATATCAATTTGTTTTGGCCTGTCCCCTCAAAAACTAACTACAGGTTAGTGCAGATTTAATTGAAAAATATGTAAAATTTTAAAGAAAATTTTACAGTAAAATATAAAAATGTGCAATTAAAAAAAAGTAGAATTGACCTTGGCTTGATGTCAAAAATTCAGATATTTCCAATCAAGTTTCAGAATGGATGATTTATTTAGAGAACAGTTGTTCTCACAAAAATTATAAAAAAACAAAATGATAGATAATGCCTGTGGAAATATAGTTTAGAAACTCATGATTTAAAATAAAATCAAGAGAAACAAAAATAATAAAATACATATTAGAGCCAGAATGAGTCTGTCAGCATCTGACATTGATACTTCCTGATTTGTACAAAGATCAAATGAGTAAATACTTTTCCCTACTTCTGTGGTTAAAAAAAAAAATCTCTGCAATAAGACAGATGAGCTGCTTCTCCAAAGCCCACCCGTGCATCACATGCCAAGTATCCACACTTACCAAAATGTTGACTTGAGAATTTACAACCCATGAGACAGATTACTTCCCATCACAAGCAAATACCCTGGCATCTTCCCCCTTGTAAATTCTACTTTGGCCCTGTAAGACTCTCATTCTGCAGGGCGTGGTGGTACTTGCCTCTAATCCCAGTATTTGGGAGGCTAAGATAGAAGGGTCAGATCACGGGTGGATTCAAGGCCAGCATCAGCAATTTGGAGAGGTCCTCAGCGACTTAGCAAGGCCCTGTTTCAAAATAAAAAATAAAAAGGGCTGGGGGTGTAGCTTGGAGGTAGAATGCCCCTGGGTTCAATCTCCAGTACCAAAAAAAAGGACTCAATTCCATTTAAGACTCATGTAGATGAGCCCTAAATGCAGAAGATACATGTTTAATAATGGGGATTTTCTGGGAAATGAAAGATCCATAAACAGGAAACCAAATAAATAAATTCCAGAAATAAATTCAGTGTTTCCTGACGTTCACACTATAATTACACTTTGTCCACATATGGTATAAACTAACACAGCCCTGCCATTTTCTTCACTGTGTCTGCCTTATTATTACCCCAAATCCTCCTGCTCTGACTCTGGATTTGTTTGCCTTGTCCTTTTTCCTGTGCTTGCATTCATTCTCACCCTCAGTGCCCAGATTTCCAGATCTGGTCTCTTCTTTTTGTTCATTCTTTTACAATTTCTCATTTCTAATCAGAACTAGGAAATCTGCCTCTTTTTCACATCACTGTCCAGTCAGTTCAGACCATTCATATAATCTTATAACCTTTATCTCCCACTGTCAAGGAGGAAATAAGTTAAATTGAAAGCTGGAAGGTATCTGACCTGAAGGTGAGTTTGATTCATGCTTAGTCATATCAATAATTCTTTATTGAGGATTTAAGAAGACAACTGTCCATTATCTCCTTCTTCAACACCCTGTTTCTGTGGTTCTGCAGTCACACCAATCTAGGTTATATTCTGGATCCAATACTTGGATCCAATCACTTTTTAATTTTGGACAAATATTTTTCCCATTTGCACTAAAGTTGCCTCCCCTGTCTACTGAAGATAACAATTGGACAGGATTGTGCTGAGAATTAAAGGAGATATTATAGAGTGATGAAATCTGTGAAATTAGTGTATCAATCACCTCAAACATTTACCATTTGTTTGTGGTAATGTGAAGGGGAGAAGGGAGGAATAGAGGAAGTGTGGGGAAGGAAATAATATTATGTGTCTATACCAGTGTATCACTATGAATCTCACTATCATGTGTAATTAAAATGCACCAAGAAAAATGAATAAAAATAAGAAAATGACATAAAAAAGACATATATAAAATAGTTTATATATATCCGTTATAAAAAGTGACCACAAAATGCTGCGCTGATGTTGACAACAATGACAATGAGGACAAAGAAAACATTATTTTGATATATCATTGGGTGGTGGAAAAAAATGAGTAGAATCTGCAGTATCCTCTCATGGAGAAAAACTACATGAATGCACATTTCACAAAAGTGATTTAGAGAGCTGTGTGGCAAGACTTGTCAGTGTCATCTCAGTTTCATTGTGAAGACCCATAGCCAGAAAAGTGAATCATGGTGTGTGTGTGTGTGTGTGTGTGTGTGTGTGTGTGTGTGTGTGAGAGAGAGAGAAAGAGAGAGAGAGAGAGAAAGAGAGAGAGAGAGACTGGTAATTGAACCCAGGGATATTCTATCTCTGAGCTATGCCCCCAGTTCTATTTTTATTTTTTATATTGAAACAGGATCTCACTAAATTGTAGAAGGCCTCACCAAATTGCTGAGATTGGCCTCAAACCTGCAATTCTCCTATCTCAACCTCCCAAATACTGGGATTGCAGGTGTGCACCCTCACACCCAATGATGAATTACTTTTTAATCTTTTTCTGTATTCTATATTTCTCAAATAGTTATCATGGGCTTATCTGTGTGCTTTTCATAGTAGTCAGTGCTAATTTTGGAAGAAAAACATGTGCAGGGTAGAATGGGTAGTTTCATCTATGCAAAGAATGAGTTCCTAAGGACTTCAGTGAGCTATGAGTCCTGGCTATGACATTGGTATTCTGAAATTCCCACAGTTTATAAATCACTACACAACACATGCATTTACTAACGACTGGTCCTTCAGTTATTTTACAACCCCTTACACTGTAGCACTGCTTGATTTTGACTGTGAAACTCCTACTGCTCCTGATGCTATAATTTAAGTCTCATCCACATGCCCACGTGATGCCCTCCATCATTCCCCAGATGAGGAGGCTTGAAAATTGTGGCCTTAGTTTATAAACTTGAAGGTCTAATGGACTTGTAAATTAGGGTTAAGATCTAGGAACTGTAAAGCCATGGTAAAAAAAAACCCACTAGTAGTATGTAGGTTCCTTAAAAAAAAAGAATGAAACTACCATAAGACCCAGTTATATACCCTTGGTATCTTTCCAAAAGAATTAAAGTCAGAATACTATAAGTGATACTTGCATACCCATGTTTATGACAGCTTAATTCAGAAGACAAGTTATGAAACCAACATACATGTCCATCAGCAGATTAATGGATAAAGAAAAGGTGACACACACACACACACACACACACACACACACACACACACACAATAGTTTTACTCAGCAATAAGAAGAACAAAGTTATGTCATTTTCAGGAAAATGGATGGAACTGGAGAACATCATGCTAGGTGAGACAAGCCAGATTAAAAAAAATTAAGGTGCACGTGTTTTCTTCATATGTGAAGCTTGTCAGAATAAAAAGGAAAGAAAAGGAACTTCAAGAAAATTAGGAGACGGACCAGTAGAGTAGTGGAAGGGGATTATAGGAGGGAGCAGGGGAGGGACAGAAGAGATATGGGGAATAAAACAGACCAAATAATATTATGGGCACATATTAATATATCACCATGAATCTCACTATTGTGTACAAATGCAATGCACTAGTGAGTTTTTTAAAAAATAAAAATAAATTTAAAAAACACCTATACTTGAAACTGGAAGTGACTTTGTAGGTTATCAGGTAAAATTCCAATCTCATTCTGAAATCCCTTCTCTTTTGTGTCTGAAAGTCATCCTTCACCCTTTGTACTCAACACATCCATGAAAGAGACCATCTACCAGGAAAGTCTAGGGTATCTTATGTAAGTCAATATTACTTTGAAACTACAAGTACGAATATGAACCAAAAAGATATTTTGATGAAAATTATGCCCTTCACTGAGCTGAGAACTGCTCCTTTCCTGAGCCAGTCATGGGGTCCTCTACACACTTCTGATGTCTGCCCTCTTCTCTTTGGCTTCACAAGTTCTCCTCTGTGATTTCCTATTTCCCCCCACATTTATTTTTCCCATGTCTCACATACTTGGTAGAATAGTTCCTCTTGTCAAAAGTGATCCTTCTAACTCTCAGAGCAAGCAAAATGAGTTAATAAGGTTTCCCTCAGTCCTTAGAGACATGAGACTCCAGGGTAAACACAGGACAGTGACTGTAACCTTGTCAGTGCCAACATTTCAGTAAATGTCTCCCAGAGGTTTTCTCTTCAGCATTGCCAGATTGCAGCAGGATGTTGCAAGTTAGGAGTAGAGGGGAAAGAATGCTTTGGAGAGTCTCAACTGTGCATTGCCTCCAACATCTGGAAGGAATGACGTGATGCAGCTTGAGATGAAATACTGATTTGCACACAGAATATGAGAGGACAGTAAAGAATTTTCAATATGGTATAGTTAATAAGAGGGAATTATTAAGGACATAAATTGTGGTGGAGCATAGAGTCTGTAACCGAAAATCTAGAAATGCTATGAGTTTAGTTCCATCTAATAATAATAATAATGGATGACTCAGTTATATTACCTGCCTTCCTGAAAAATCAAACAATAAGCAATGAAGCCGATGTTGTTCCTCAAATTTCCTCTCTAGTGTGGTATTTTTCCCACTATGCCATAGAGTTCTTCCCAACAAAACAAATTAAGTAAATTTGATGACTATCAATTGCAGTTTTTGCTCAATGAATACCTTCCCGTCTCCATCTTTACACTCCCCTTGTGAATCTGCCAGAAAAAATTGATTTGTCCTTCCTGCCTTTCCTGGTACCAGATGCCCTCAGAATTATCATTGTATTTTAATTATTTTGATATTAATTCAAATCATATTGAACTCATCTAAATTTGATTTGGTTTGGTTCTTTCTAGCTCCTTGAGATGCAGTGATAGCTACTTTATTTGCTGTTTCTGTTTTTTTTTCTTTATGTAGGCATTGATTGTCATAAACTTCCCTCTTAGTACTGCTTTTGCTATATCCCTAGTTTTGTTATATTGTTTTCATGAGTAAGTTATTTCATTTTTATGTATTTATATGGTTTCCAGAGTTTTTTCTTGTTATTTTTAGTTTTATTGTATATGTGATGTGATTTCATTTTTAAAAAAATTGTTGTTGTGATTTTTTGTGTGATTTATCTTATGATCTATCCTGAGAATTGTTCTTGTGCTGTTGAGAAGATTGTGTACTCTGCAGTTATTAGACGGAATGTTCTCCACTTGGCCTAAGGTATATTTTAACTGATTTTTCATTGTAGAATTTCTCTCTGGTTGATCTGTTTATTCCTGAAAGTAGGGTGTTAATGTCCCCTACTATTACTGGATTGAAGTCTATCTCTTCTTTTAGATATATAAATACTTTCTATTTATATTTGGATGCTCTTATATTAGTCCATATACATTTAGAATTGGCATTTCCTCCTGTTTAATTAGTCCCTTTATAATTATATATTGACCTCCCTTGTCTCTTCTTTACTGTTTTTAATTTAAAGTCTATTTTATGTGATAAGACTTTGGCAACCTCTAGTTTCTTTTAGATTCCATTTTCATGGACTATCTTTTTTCATATCTTCACTTTAAGTCTATACATGAGAAGTGAAGAGAGCTTCATATAAGCAATATCTAGTTGGGTCTTGACTTTTTATCCATTCAGTCACTCTCTGTCTCTAATCTGGAAAATTTAATCTATTTACATTCAAGATTATTATCGATAGGTAAGGTCTTGCTACAATCATTTCGATACTTGTTTTCTAATTTTATTGCGATTGCTTTATTCCTCGCTGTTATGCAGTCTTTCTTTGTGGTTAAATGTTTTACTCTAGTAGTATGTTTTGACTTATTATGTTTGGTTTGTCTATTATAGTTTTTGCTTTGTAGTTACAGCACTTGCAAAAATCTTCTCTACAGTAAGCTATTTTGAAATAATAGCAACTTAACATTGATCATATCGAGTGTTGTGTCACACACCTGTAAACACAACTCAGATGAGGATTTGAGGCAGGAGGATCTACACCAGCCTGGTAAACTTAACAAAACCTTGTTTCAAAATAAAAAAAAAGGCTGGGGATGTAGTTCAGTGGTAGAGCACTCCAGTTTAAGTCCCAATACTGCAAAAAAGAATAATAATAACATTGATCATAAAGATATGAAAAAATAAAAAAGAAAAATACTAATAAAAAAACTTTTTTGTTGCATTCTATCTTTCCCAGTTGAATTTTAATGTCCCTATTTACACCTTTCTACATTGTCAATCTCAGAAGATTATACTCATTATTTTTAAATTGTTTTTGTTTTTTAGTCTTCATTTCAATGATTTGAATGGTTTATGTATCATGTTTCTTTAGAGCATTCTGAATCTGTTTGAGTAGTTATTCTTTTTAGTGAGTTTTGTACTTGATATTTTCTTCTTACTCATTAACATCTCTTTCAGCTTAACAAACTCCTTCCTTTAGCATTTGTCCCTTAAGACAGATTTAATGGTGTTAAACTTGCTCAGCTTTGCTGGGCCTGGTATTCTTAGTTGGCAGGGTTTTGTTTTGTTTCCTTCTGTACTGTGAATTTCTCACTCCACATCCTATGGGCCTGGAAGGTTTCTGCTGAGGAGTCTCTTGTCAGGCAAATCGTAACACCATTCTGTGTTCTCCTTTTCTCTTGCTGAGAATACTCTTCCTATCTCTAACCTTGGAGAGTTTTAATATGTCTTGGGGTAGACTTGGTCTAGTTGAATTTGACTGATCTTTTGACTTCCCTGTACCTGGATACCTGTATCTTTATGTAGAGTTGAGGATTTTTTGTTATTAACCTTTTGAATACATTTTAAGAATACCTTTTGGTATTCTCAAGCCACTCTTGAACACCCAATAACTTGAATATTTGCCCTTTAAATGCTGCTCTAAAGTTCCTCTAAGCTCCTTTCTTTCTTCTTCATTCCTTTTTTTCCTCTTTTCACCTCCAATTGTATATTTTCAAATATTCCATCTTTAAGCTCACTAGGGCTTTCATCTGTTTGGTCTATTCTGCTATTTGATGCCTTCTTTCATGATTTTAAATTCACTGAGTACTTTTTTCAGCTCAAGGACTTGCATTTGACTTCCAAAACTACTTCCATCTCTTGGTTCAGTCTCTCTGTTAGGTCATTAAGTTGTTACTCTATGTTCTTTTAATATACTTTTATTGGTGCATTGTAGTCTCATATCATAATGTAGTTCAGCATGATATCTTGAAGCCAGTTGAGTTTCCTAATAAAATAGTGACTTTTACTCTCCATCTAACAGTTTTAATTCTTCATCTGAGAGTTGCTGTAGGGTCAGATCTGTCACTTTATTGTGTTCCTTAAGCAGGTCATAGTTCCCTGAAAGTTCTTGATGCTTATTGACATGCAATGTTGTCTGTTTATTCAAAGATTGAGTATTTACTCCAGTCTTCCCGATCTGGCATTCTATAGCCCATCCTTCCAAAGACTCTAAGCAGTCCACTTATTTTCTCTGTGGATACTCCCACTATTTCCACAAGAGATGGTACCCTAAGTTCAGGTTTTCAGTTGATGTATTGGTTTTATTTCAGCATTAGAGAGTGGCCCAAGCCCAGGATTTTTACAAATCCTCAGTTAGTGTGTTGTTTCAATAGACCTGAGGGAGTATCTAAAAAAGGTACTCTTATCCCCACAAGCCCCTTCCTGGTACCAGGCTATGCCCTGATTCCTCTTCCATGGTGACAGGCCTGTAGTCAAGTACCACTGGATTCCGCTCAGCTCTAGGCCTTACCCTGAAGGAACTAATTCTGCCTCCTATGCAATGGCTTGGCAGCCACCTACCTTTTCTTCCCCTAAGATACAGATACTCTTTATGTGTTGTGCTACTTAGGTTTGATGGAAGAAGATGTGAGCAGCCTCCTGAGTACCAACAATGCAATGACAGATCACACCCTGAGCCCATAGCCACCAAAGTCAGTGCAGCACTGGGGCAGGACCAAGATCAACACTACTATGACCTGGATGCTGTTGTACTGAACTCATAACCAAGACTGATGCAACCAGCCACAGGTCAAACTGGCTGGAATATGTCAGATTATCTGGGGACGAAAGTCATCATGGGGCACCCAGATCAGTCCAGAGGCTTCATCTGCAGGCACTGGCCTAGGGACAGGGACTATTTGGATCAACCCATTATTAGGTTTAACTAGCACAGCAGTGAGTTCTAAGACTAGATCTCATGTTCACTTTGCTGCCCTCATCCACAGTGACTAGAGCTTTGTTCCTTTCTGTCTACCCCAGGTTTTGGGAGGCATGGTGGAGGCAGATCCTTGGGTACCTGACTGAAGAGAGACCAGAGGCTTGTGAGGTAGGGGCCATGGGCCCTGGTCATCACTGAGTTTCACTGTAGGCATGGCACTAAGTTTCAAGTCTAATATCTGGACTCAATTTCCTCTCCCTTCCACAGGCAGGAGGCATCTCTCTCCACACCATGCTGCCTGGAGTTGGAGGAGGGCTAACACTGACCACTCTTTTCCTCCTCCCTTCCTCAATGTGTCTTTTCCTGTTTTTACAGGCAAAAACGTTGCATTTCCCCTGGCTTCCTTAGCTCTTGTAATGAAGAGCTACCTAAATCGATGTCTCTGTGGGGAGACAATCCCTGGAGTATCTTACTCAGCCTCCATCTTGCTTCACCTTCTAACTTTGAAATATACACCTACCTTATGACACAGCCATTTTATACCGAGGTATGCATCCTTAAATGAAAGCACTGGTCCCCAAAAATATTTGTAAGTGAATGCTAATAGCAGCTCTATTTATCACAAGTTCAACTTTTAGAGAACCCAAATATCCATGGCAAATGACTGAGTAAATGAATTGTAGTAAATCCATACAATGGAATACTACTTAGCGACCAAAAGAACTACTAATGGATTAATCTAAAAGTAACTGTGATAAATGAACTGAACTATACCAAAATGCAGCTAAACATTGTAGAATTACATTTACATACAAATGTAGAAAATACGAATATCTTTACTGATGTTCGTAAGAAGTAAGAAGGTAAATGGTTGCCTGGAGATGGTGTTAGATGGAGGGATGAATTACAAATTCACTTGAGGAAATTCTGGTGATTGGTGGGTTGATTGCAGCAATGACTTCAGAGACATATGTGCCTGTTAAAACTGATCAGATTGGCTGGGCGTGGTGGCGCACACTTGTAATCCCAGTACTTGTGAGGTGGAGACCGGAGTATCCGGGTTCGCGGCCAGCCTCAGCTACTTAGTGAGGCCCTCCGCAACTTCGTGAGACCCCCTTTCAAAATAAAGGATAAAAAATAGGACCGGGGGTGTAGCTCAGAGGTAGAACGCCCCTGGGTTCAATCCCCGGTACTGCAAAAAAAAAAAAAAACTGATCAGATTGAATACTTTAAATATGTATAGTTAATCTTGTGCTGCTTTTTTATAATAAGTTGTAAAAAGTATAAAATAGCTCCAACCTTTCTAACTAAAAAGCCATTCTAAATTTATTTTATATCTTAATATGAAAGATAAGCAATACACAGGGCGAATATTCTGATAAACGCATAATAGGAAGAATAAAAACATGGCATGGGAAGTATTGATCTTACATGTTTGATAATTTTTGTTACATTAAAATAAAGATATCCATTCTTTAAAATTGCATCAGAAATGTTTTTCAAAAAAGCTGACTATTTTCAGTATATATAACATAGAACTATTTCCAATATGTATAACAGACTGCAAAAAACATAATTAAAGACACCCTATATGTTAGTGAAAACTAACACAGATAAATCAGTAGAAAATAGGCAGGGATCTTAAATTCATAGAAAAATATCCAAATGGGCTTTAAATATACAAAAATTTGATCCAACTGTATTATTTACCATGAAAATGCCACCTAAAATCATAAAGGGTTACTACTATTTATGTAGCACATGGCTAAGTCATAAGGCTCGGCATCAAGCAGTAGTGGAGATGTTAAACAACACAAGATTCTTATATTTGCTGGTGGTTTCAGTTGATGGAAGCCGTTCAGAAATGTTTTAAAATATCTACCAATGTCAGAAGATTGCTATCCCATGAATTGGTTGTTTAATTCTTAGATGCAGGAATCAACATTTTAAGTGCATGAAGATACATATATTAGTATATATTATTTATAATTGAGCTTTCTCAATGCAAATCCACATAGAATGTGTAAAAATCTTGTAGTTCTTTTTTCATAGAAGAAAACTTAGTAGAAAAGAGGTACAAACAGTAAGTTGGATAAAATTTACAAGAAGACACACAAAATATATGTTACATGAAATTGTTTATTTAAAATTCAAAAACAAGCAAAACTAAAACATAAGACTTAGGAATGCATGCACAAGTTGTAAATTACACAGCAAAAAGGAAAAAAGAAATAATTATATTAGATGTTATGAGGAAGTTTGCCTTTGGGGGAAGTGAGCAGTAAAGGAATGATTATAGGGCTTGTTAATATTGAGTAATGATTTATTTCTTCACCTAGATGGTACTTTCATGGTTTTTCCTTTATTATAATAGTGTTTTGTACTTTTGTTTATGAATTATATGTAAAAAACAAACAAAGAAAAATATACCGGCACCAGTTGCTGTATTATTAATATTTTTTCTGATCACTTACATCAAAGATTAAGTTGTAACTATTATAGGTAAGGTAAGAATACTAAATCGCTTGCATTTTCTCCTGGACTGTCTATCCTAACTAATTTATGTCTAATTTATTTTATGTACAAAAAATAGGTGCTAAACGATTAAATCCTGTAATTTTTCTTCTTAGTTAGCTTCAGACTGAAATAGCATGACTACAAACTCACAGTTTCATGGTTCATAAATTCTTCATTTAAGAATTATTTTCTCCATTTCATAGTGCGTATTTTAAGGTTTTCATTGTTTGTCTTTCCTAATAGTCCGCAGGATAAATTCCTAAAGATACATAATATATTCCTTTTTTGCTGATACAACTTGATTAGATTTTTACCTTTCATCTAATTTTTTCCAATAAAGGCATTTTTCTAATTTCTTTAATTTACTTCAGTGTAATTTATACTTGATAGTCTGAATTGCAGTTTGTTAATTAACTTATGATTAAACAGTGGTTACCATCCTATTCTATTTGTTTTGTTTTCTTCTTTGGGACTATCATATATGTATTCTCTCCATTCTTTATTCCTTTTAAAAGAAATATTCCTCATCAGTTATTCACTTTGCATATTGATGTAACAAATACTGGAATATCTAATACTCCAAGGCAGAATTAACATGAGATATTCAGTTTTTAAATTTTACTCTCCCATTCAACATCTTTTCAACATTGTCTGCCCATCAACTAACATGTTGTTTTATTCCTTATGACAATGCTGTTTTGTTCCTTTTGTGTTACACTTTTTTTATTTCTTAAATATAGTTCATGTGTATCATACTTATTTATTAAAAACTAGACACACCACCAAAATATAAGAATCTTGTGTTGCTCAATATTTCTGCTACTGCTTGACACTAAGCCTTATGATATTAGCCATGTAATATATAAATAGTAGTAATTCTTTGTGTTTTTAGTTGGCATTTTTCTGATAAATAATACAATTGGATCAAATTTTCATATGACGATATAATTTCTACGTTATTGACAAATTCTTTTTTATATGCTTTGATTGGCACATTGTAATTACACATAATAGTGAGGTACAACTTATTTTTATCTGTAGATACAATTGTTCTGGGCATCTGACTCTTAAATGATATGGTCTTGTTTGTGTGGTAGAGGGGTGCTGTGTGTGTGTGTGTGTGTGTGTGTGTGTGTGTGTGTGTGTGTGTGAAGTTTTCTAGTATTATTTCTTTCCTTGACCATGAATCTGTCCAAAATTAGGGATTCAACTGTGTGTCCCTATCTATTGATTTTTTTGTTGTTGTTTTGTTTTGATACCAAGAATTGAACCCAGGTATATTCTTCCTCTGAGCTACACTCTCTACCCTATTTTATTTGGAAACAGGGTCTCACTAAGTTGTGGAGGGCCTCACTAACTTGCTGAGGCTGTCCTCATATCTGTGATCCTCCTGTCTCAGGAGGATCTGCCTGTACTGGTATTACAGGCATGTGCCACCATACCCAACTGTTTTTGGTTTTAGTTAATTATTCTCAGTCTTGACCTTTGGTTGACAAAAATTTAAACACGATCTCTATTGGTGCAGCATGTGGTAGATTTCAGTAATCTTTATGTTTAATTAGAGACATAAACCTCCAAATTTTAGTAAAACCCAAGTTAGGTAAAAACAATTAAAACATGAAGTTCTGTAAGGTTGTTTTGTACATGTGTATACTATTTATAATCAACAGCTAATATTATAAGGCTCAGTATCAAGCAGTAGCAGAAATGTTACGCAACACAAGATTCCTGACATATACATGTATATATATCAAACTAGGTATGGTGGCGCATGCTTGTAATCCCAGTACTTGGAAGGTTGAGACAGGAGGATCACAGGTTCACGGCCAACCTCAGCAAGTTAGTGAGTACCTCCGCAACTGAGTGAGACCTTATTTCAAAATAAAAATAAAATAGGGCTAGGAGTGTAGTGCAGAGGTAGAATGCCCCTGGGTTCAATTCCCAGTACCAAAAAAAAGTGTATGTCTTTGCCTTTGTTTTCCTAAAAACGTATACTTGTGAATATGTCTATTTATTTCAGTGTGTTTCTTTGTATTCTTTCCTATACAATTCTCTCATTGTTTACAGTATTGAGGTTTCATTATATATTTTAGGCTGCATTCTTGATTTTTTATCTTCCTTATGTTGATAAGTGTCTTAAAGTATACAAAACAAATAAAATATTCTCAATTTTTCAAAATGTAGTTCAAAAGCAAATATTAGGAAGTAGAACAGAGCCAGAATTATATGTATCAGTTGAGTTAGAACTTTAAGGATATAGTTGTGTAGTGTAGCTGTGTGACATAACCTGGAATCAAATATTATTTTCTGAAATTTTGTTTTCTTAGTAGGTCTAAAAGGTACCAAAGAGGAAACTAAGTTTAATGGACAGTAAAAAAACAGAATAATAAATTAGATAATTTGAAATCTCAACATGAGACTTTCTTCCTCTATATATTAGTCAATCAAAATTATTACTTTTTACCTCATTTTAATTTTTTTCATATATGTGCTGCCAAAGCAATTCCCTTTTAATTTAGTGTATTATTTTTTAAATATTTATTGAATACAGCCTTAAATTATGAGCATCATAGATTTGAATTGTTTTGTAGACATACATATTTGAGAAAGACATAAAGTTCTACCTGTAAGTAAACAAGTTGTTCACTTACAAGCAACCTAAACTTTATATAGAGGGTATTAGTAATGATCAAGATTTTTGGGGGGAGGAAAATATTTTCCAGACATGGTCACGGATTTGTTTTGTCTTAACTCCATAGACAATAGGGTTGAGAAAAGGTGGGACTAACAAGTAAATGTTGGACAAAAGGATATGAACATATGGTGGTATGTGAGAGCCGAACCTGTGTGTGAAGAAGGAGAAGAAGGCCAGGAGGTAGAACTGCAGGAAGACACAGATGTGAGCGATGCAGGTATTGAAGGCCTTGAGCCGCGCCTCCTTCTGGGGCAACTGGAAGACAGTGATAAAGATTCGAACATAGGACAAGGTGATGAAGATGATGTCAAACCCCAGGATGGTGAAGGCAACAAACAGGCCATATATCTTGTTGACTCGGTTATCTTCAGCTGCCAGTTTAACAATGGCCATGTGTTCACAGTAAGAGTGAGAAATAACCGTAGTTCGGTAGAGTTTAAGACGCCACTTGATTAGAAGCAGGCATGGTGCTACTAGAATGGCAGCCCTGAGAGTCACCCCAACTCCGAGATGGGTCAAGAGTTGTCTGGAGAAGATGGTGGCATGTCTCAAGGGGTTACAGATGGCCACGTAGCGGTCCAGGGCCATCGCCAGCAGGATGCCTGATTCAATTGACTGAAATGTGTGGATAAGCCACATTTGCAGGAGGCAGACATCAAAAGAAATCTCTGGCCAGTGAAACCAGAAGATGCCTAACATTTTGGGAAGAATGCAGGTGCTAAGTGCAATGTCCGTGCCTGCCAACATGGCCAAAAATATATACATGGGTATATGGAGGCTGTGTTCATTTTTTATAATAACTAAAATTAAGGAATTCCCGATCACAGCAGTGATGTACATGAAGCAGAATGGGATCCCAATCCAACACTGCACTGACTCCAGGCCAGGAATCCCAATCAGTGTGAAAACAGAGGGCATGAAGACGGAGCCATTGATTGTGAGCATGGTGATTGGGTCAGTAGAACCACACGGTGGTATTGCTATTTCATCTTCTATTTCATTTCAAGACCTGATTAATTAAAAATAAAAAGAAAATAATATATTTTAGAAAACTATACTTTATTTGGACTCAAAGTATTATATTCTTATCCCTTTCACCCCAACAATTTTTAATTTTCCACCTCCCTTTCCAAAGTCACTGACAGACCAACCATTGGGTTCTGTGACTCTCCATGCCTTAATCATTTTCATGAGAAAATTAAATTTGTTAGATAGCTTCTTTGGTCCAAACAAATTCCCTTTTTCTTGTGTTTTTTACTCATCTTGTATGCTCTTTTCTGACATGCCAATTGGAATAGGACAAAAATCATTTAATATAAATGTATTTCAAGAACTGAGCGCCACCTACACTAGATAGAATCCACAGTGGTTATAGATAATTTGGTTTGCTCAAAATCAGAAGACAAGTTTACCAGGAATGTTTTTCACTTTTGTAGCTCACTGGCTATCTCAGCTTAGTCTCTTCATAGTCTGAACATTCTCTCGTAGACTGTCTGAGAATGCATTCAAACTAATTTTGCAAAGGTTCAATGTTTCCAAACCATTTATCTTACACCTGTTCCACCTTAACCTGTGAGAAATTAAATCCATTATTTTTAATCCATTATTTTAAGTGGTCTTTTCCTCAGCAGTTCTTCTCAGAGCCTGTTCTCACCTTTCCTGTACAGCTCTGTGCACATCCGTTGTTTACTATCAAGTGTCAACCTATGTTCTCTCCTTTCCTCTTTCCTTCAGCAATAACTATTTTTACCTTTTTTGAGGGGGGGTAAGAGTACTTTTAAATTTTATATATTTGTTACTATCCATTTAATGAAGATTGCAGAATAACAGACAAGTCCAAATGTATAATAATATATAAAATAAAAAATACATTATTCCATGTAATGTATAAAAGTAACAGTAATGTCAATAATATCTAGCTGGCATTTATTAAAACCTTACTGTGTACAAGGCTTATAACATATTAATTTAAGTAACCTAAATTTATCTATTTAACATACTTTTACCATTTTAAACCTGAACAGTCTTTTCTGGTTAATGCTTTGTAATAACATAGAATTCTCTATGTAAACTAATTTTTTTCTTTGACAGACTTATACATCTTGTATCCACTCAAAATACTATTATTGCTGTGGAAGTGGAATTGTTTCTCCATGCTGTTTTCCATGGGATTACCTCCAACCTATTCGGTCTCTGCCTTTCAGTGGTCACTCCCATCCATGACTCTGCAGGCTTCTAGCAGAGCCCCCTGTTCTGTTGTCAAGGGAATTGATTCAGTTAAGAAAGGCTTGGCTTTATCATCTTTCAAAGATCAAAGGGGTTTGCCTGCTTGGTGGTTGCTTGCAAGCTATATTTTGTTCTTCTTCAAGAAATATTTCCATCTCAGAATATATAAAATAATTTTCTAAATTCATTTATTTACTCTTAGTTAATTTGCAAAATTCATATTCTGAAGCCATTTAAGCAGAGTATAAAATAGGTAAACACAATAAGGCCTATGCCATCTCCATGATTTGGTAAGTGCATTAGTGGTTGTCTTTTATTTTCTCCCCTGTATATAGAGATTATCTCTGAGAAATGAAAGGGCACCTATATCCCATGTCAAGTCAACTGCAAAAGCATTTACTGCTTCCTTTTCTTTAAACTTATCAAACGCTGATCAAAGTTTCCTTTCTGAATCTTGTTTAGGAACACTTCCTTTTAACAAATGCACAATATGTTCAACTATGTCTTTCTTACATCAGAAGGTAACATTACTTCACACAAATTAGAAGTTTATTGCCTAATGATTTTATTTAGAAACATTTATCAAGTATCCTTTATATTCCAAGTATTCTTTGAAGCATTTGAGGAACAAAGATAAATTTACTTAGTCTATACTTATGAGGTACCTACATTGTGCTACATGCTTGGGATTATAAAAGTAGTATCTACTATTTACTAAATATATATTTAACATCAATTACTCTCCTAAGATATTTGAGAATTTTATTTTAATAATATACTTTTTTTTGGTACTGAGGATGGAACCCAGGGGCATTCTACCTCTGAGCTACACCTCCAGCCCTATTTTTTATTCTTTATTTTGAAACAGGGTCTCACTAAGTTGCAGAGGGCCTCACTAAGTAGCTGAGGCTGGCCACGAACCTGCTGTCCTCCTGTCTCAGCCTCCCAAGTACTGGGATTAAAATGGGATTACAAGCATGTGCCACCATGCCCGGCTAATATAATATACTTTTATTGGTGCATTTTACTCACACATCATAATGAAGTTCAGAGTGATAGGGACACTCATGCACACGGCACTTGGTGAACTCCCCTCTGGATCCCACCCTGCCCCCTCCCCTTCCCTGTACGTGATATTGAGATTACTGTTGATAATTTTGTATATGTACATAGTGACATTTGAAGTGTTTCCTTCACCAATCATTTTATATTATTTTTATTTTATTTATCTTATGATATTGGCATCATTACCCTATGACATTAACAAAATAGCTAAGAATTGGTAAATCTCTTTGAATCTAAAATCCATGCCGTGTTGACTCAGAACAAAATAACAAATTTCTATATTCTGATATTTTATAATCATGAAGTTAAAAGGAATATATATATATATATGTATATATATATATATATATATATATGTATATATATATATATATATATATATATATATCAGAATATGAATAAATCAGTCTGGGTTACACAAAACTATACTAAAAATTTAAGGTAGTGGGTGCCTATTCAGATTCTGATAGAAATTATTTCCATATCACCCTCTTAGTTCACAAAATAAGCATAGTAAAATGGTTTATAAAATGTTTATTATATGCTACCTATCTGACATATGATCACATTTCTAAGAGCTTATTGTCCATATACTGGCCAACAATTTCTGTGATTTATATAAAAAATGTGTACATCAACTTTTATCAGGAAGGTGAATTTGAGTAATCTAACACAGTCACATGTAATAGTGAACCTGGAGAATAGTTGGAAGTCAAGATACAAGTTCACTGATAAAGTATGTATTGAGAATCAGAGGAAGGAGAGCCAAAGTAGAAAGAACCAAGTGAAAAGTGTATCAAGTAAATAGAATGGAAAAGCATGCTCTCAGTCTAAATGACCAAAAGTCATGGAGAGAAAGCAATTACCGTGCTTCTTGAGACTTTTCCACTTCCAATTCCCATGAAGTCTAACTGATACTTTTCTAGGGCAAGTTTTCTTATGTCAGCCCAACCAACATTTTAGGTCAAATATTATTTATTTATTTATTTATTTATTTATTATTATTATTTTCTGCTATGGATACATCCTCTGTAATTTTAAAGGCTTATTAGCAGCCCTGTCTCCTACACATTAGATTCCAGTAACATTTCCCAGTATCAACAATCAAAAATGCCTCAGGCTCTGCCAAATGCCCACTGGATGTGTAGGGAGGGGCATATCATAGCTAGTGTCTTACATTGGGTTGGGTAGGAGCCCTTAGTTGAATAAGGATTAATAAATTTATTCACCTTTAATAAGTTAAGCAGAATAAAAATGGCTATCCAGGGAAATAATTCTTAAATTAGATATTAGTAAGGCACAGTATATGCAGAAGGGAATTTCAAGAAAAGGAAAGTTTGTTCAAAAATCACAGACATATGGATTATGTACCAAGCGCTGTGTGCATGTATGTCACTGTCACCATGATTTACATTATGATTTGAGAGTATAATGCACCAATAAAAATATACTAAAATAAATAAGTATCTTACCATAGAAATTGGCTCAAAAGGATAACTAATAGGGGTTGTGGCTCATGATGAGGAAAGAAGACCAAATATGAAGTAATAACTTTAAGCCAAATAATTTAAATGTTGTCGGTGGTAAGGCAAAACATTTGCCCATTAAAAAGCCAATCTGTTAGTAGCCTGGTGAATTAAAATTCTTCATGGGTCATAGCAGCAAATTGTATAGAATCTGAAGATAGTCTAGAAAGTTCAAATTCTGCATCTGTCATTGATTAGCTTTCACGCTCTTTAGCCGGTTATGAATGTAAGTTCCTCTATTTCATCATTGATAAAACAAGGCTAATGGATAGAAACACTTTACAGGATGACTGTGGAAACCAAATGAGATAATTCATTTCAAATATTTACAAAAAAGTAAACTGTGTATTGTTCTCTCAGTAAATGCCAGCTATTAACCCACAGAAACTTACTCTGTCCTCTTGAAATAGCTTTAGATACTTGATAAGACAGTGAGAATTTCCCCTGAATCTTCTCTAGTCTGAGCATAGGTGATCCCCTGATATTTTCGGAAACAAGCTTCCTACTTAAACACCAGCCCAGTTCTCTACAGGTCCTCCAATTTGTCAAATTCACTTTAAATTTGCCACTCCTTACTTCTTTAACTACTCAAAAATATTCAGAAAAGTACACATTGCTATGACACAACATCTTTCTAGAGCTGAAGCACTCACTGTAAGATACTGTTGCTTTTTCATCATCCTGCCATCATATGGGATCACAGGGGGATGTATTATTTTTGAGACAAATCCTCCATATCCCTACTCACAGTGTAGATATCAAGCCCACAGACTTCCGAAGGAGGATGCATGTTTAATATCAACAGAACTCATAGAGTGGACTCTTGTTGATGTTTCAAGCAGTGGAGGATAAGTGTTTTATACCATTGGTTGCCCCTGTGAGATTTGGTTTCTCTAATCCCTCATGAACCTTAAGGTTTCCTATGGCAAGTGTGAAAAAAAATCAGAACATGGTTGGGAACTTGGAAGATTCATTATCTAATAGAGGTTCTGTATTATTATTTTTTTCTTTCTCATTGTCTTCAGAACTTGAAACCAACATGCCTGTCCTATGTGTGTGTGTGTGTGTGTGTGTGTGTGTGTGTGTGTGTGTGTGTGTGTGTGTGTGTGTGTGTGTGTGTGTTACTGGGGATTGTGCCCAGGACATTTTACATCTGAGCTGCACCCCAGCCCTTTTTAGTTTTTTATTTTGAAACAGATTCTTGCTAAGTTGCTGAGGCTAGACTCAAACCTGCGATCCTCCTGTCTCAACCTCCTGAGTATTGGGATTACCAGTGTGTGCCACCATACCCAGTTATGACTGTCCTTTAAAAATCCATAAGAGTAGACAGTGTCCTATTATGACACAAAATAAAACAATAGAAACTATTTTAAAAATAATGAATTATAAAGGGAAACAAAATAAGCTTCAGGTATTCAGACTAGTCAGTGTAGACACATACTAACAGAGAAACAAAAGGAACATTTTAAAATCTAATTCCAATGTGATGAACAGTGATTTTTTATTAGGCCCATGTGAGGCTCAAAGGAAGTACAGGCCATTGTTGAGGACATGACCCCACTCAACCTGCACAGCAGCAGATGACCCCACTCCTCCCACGCAGCCGCAGATGAGTGTTTAGTTATGTAAGGATCATCCCATGCAGCTGCAAGTGTGATATAGTTACGTAAGCATGACTAGGTAATACACAACAAGCATGCACACATTACATCCTGTGATGTGCGCCATTTTGCCTGGAACTCTATATAAGAGACAGGTCTGTAAAATAAAGCTGTTGTTATTCTCCTCCAGATGGTGAATCCTCATGCTTTCTTCTCACTGGGGATCTCACCACCAAAATCTCCTGTGCAACCACAGCTGGCCCCTGACAGGGGCCCTGACAATTGGCATAGTTTTCAGGATGAGATAAGTGTCCCCAGCACCCCTCTGGAGGAGCAACCTTGTGAGTAACAACCTAGGGTGAAGGACATGTAGACCCTGGCCCCCCTGTGCTTCCCAGTAGTGGAATATCTGTTGGCATGGACCCTGCCAGAGGATTGGGACAAGGTAAGTCCCCAGCTGGAAGAAGTCTGGAGGGAATTAGAGGCATTGAAGCCAAACATCCTGGTGGAAAACATAGAGGCAACCAGACAGGTGGCCTAGATGTTCCTGGCATGACATTTAGGAGCTGACACAGGAAGTTCACTGACTGCGATGACAGGAAGAAGAGCTAGAGCAAGGTGTGGTGGCTGCAGAAGGAGTCCTGCACGACCCAAACAAGTCTGCTACAGCAGTTCAGTAGGCTCCATTTGACGTGCCCATCCTCTGATGAGGAAGAAGGTAGACATAAAGGAGCCAGAGACTTGGCCCCAGGAGAGGGGTCGTAGGACCCCGACAATCCACCTGCCACATCACTATGACTCAATATACACCTATGAAGTTATGTGATTTGGCAAAGCAATGCAAACAGAAGATAAGGGAAACAGTCCCTGCATGGCTGTTGAGCTTGTGGGATGTTAGGACCAATAATACTGAACTGAACCTGACCTAATTTTTTAGTATAACCACAGTACCCTTTTTGTGGCAGCAGCTGCAGAATGTGTCTGTCACCCATGTGCAAGCCAAGAATCAGACTTTAATTAACTGGCTCATGGCTGCAGCCTTCACTGTTTGGAATAACACAGGCGAGTTGCCAGAGACTGTGAGTAAGTAGACTACTTCTTTAGATCGAGTGCTGATCATATGCAAGATGGTTATGCAAAAGATGACGTTTGAGGTCCAGTGTGCTAGCCCAGACAAAGAGCCATTTAAGGCCTGTATGAAAGGTCTGATCCTGGTGGTTGGCCCCCAAGTCCTTTTCGGCACTATGGCTGCCCTCCAGGGGATGTGGAAGTGTGCAGGCAGGGGCACACAGCCCATGTGTGAGCTGTAGTACAAGGAAAAGGCTCTCCGGAGGATTGGGCCCCCAAGTCACAGAAGAAGAAGTCAGGAGATAAAGGGCCTGTAAAGATCAGCCGCAAACAGATGTGGTATGACCTATTGGTGTCCAGATTGGCAGAGGAGAAGATAAACTGTCAGCCCAATGAAGTGTTCCAGGAGCTCTGGCAACAATTTTGCTCAGACCAAAGGTACACCCCTTTTTCTCCAAAAAAGGGCTGAAGGAATAGCTAGAGATATAAGTGTAGCTGACTTTCTCCAAACTGGCTGAACTGAGACCACATGTGTAATTGACTGTTTATTGGTCCCCCCTGCAATGCGCAACATGTTCTGGCATTAGTTGATACAGGAGCAGACACTTTCCCTTTCAGCAATCTGGACAAATTTACTGGACTTAGGGCTGCCATAGAGGGTTATAGAGGTTGTCTCATTACAGTTTGACTTGCCCTGGTGACTTTGGGAATCAGATATTTGCCTCCTACACAATATGACATGTATATATCCTTGTAAGTATATCCTGAATATGGACATGTTACAGGGATTGACTATGCAGACAACTATCAAAGAATTCCTGCTACGGGTGCATGTGGTAAAGACTATTACTAGAGTACATCCTCATCCTGCTCCTTTACAACTCCCCCAAGCCACGAGGATTGTGAATGTACGGCAGTACAAGTTGCCAGGGAGGACTGAGGAAATTGGGCAAATGATACTAAAGCTAGAAGAGGCAAGTGTAATTTGCCTGACTCATAGCCCATTCAAGTCTCTCATGTGGCCACTATGAAAATCTGATGGTTCCTGGTGCATGACAGTGGATTATCAGGAGTTAAAAAAAGAGTGACACCACCTTTGCATGCAGCAGTACCTGACATTTCAGAACTGATGGATCATCTGTCACATGAACTGGGACAGTTCCACTACACCGTAGACTTGGTGACTGCCTTTTTCTCTATTGACATTACTCCAGAAAGCTAAGAACAATTTGCATTTACCTGGGAAGGGAACCAACAGACCTTTTTGGTATTGCCTCAGGGATATCTACATAGTCTCACTTTGTGTCATGAACTGGTGGCAAAGGAATTGGCCTTTTCATGGAAGCCTGAAGCTGTACGGTTATACCGTTATATTGATGATATTATGCTAACCTCTGATTCTCTTACAGAGTTAGAAGCAGCAGCAGGCAGTCTCTGAGCTGCTCTCCAGGAATGGGGGTGGTCTGTCAATGAAGACAGGGTCCAGGGACCTGGGTATCCTGTCAAATTCTTGGGAGGTGCTGGTTGGGTAAGACAAAGGTGATACCCAAAGCAGTGATAGATAAGATACAAGTGTATCCTTGACCAGAAATGGTAGACAGTTATAGACATATCTGAGTCTTTTGGGATTTTGGCGAACATTTATACTCCACTTAGCTATGCTTATGCACCCCTTACACCATCTCGTCTGTATGAGGGCAACTTGGTATTGGCCCCCTAAAATGGAAACTGCATTTACTGCTACCAGGAGGGCAGTGGCACAAACACACACTCTGTGGGTAGTAGACCCTGCTCTTCCTCTCCTGCTAACAGTCCTAATGATACAGATTTTGGATAAGAGTTGCTCCAGAAACAAGGTGCTAGGAGTAGCCCAAATGGGTTTTGGTCACAGCTCTGGAAAGGAGCAGAGACACACTACTCTCTCACTGGAAAACAATTAGCAGTCATATATGCTGCCCTCTTAGCTTGTGAACCCATTACAGGTACTGGATCAGTGATGGTGCAGACCACCTACCCTATTGAAGATTTGGACTCAGACCCCCTGGACAGGAATAGCTCAAATTCCCACTCTGACAATGTGGGTGCATACTTAGAGCAATGAGCATGGTTTTCTAGTAGCCCTTTGTCTGAAAAGTTACATACTTTTCTGGGGCCAGTACAGTTCCAAGCAACAGGCCCTTCAGAATCCACAGAAGTGGCAGATTCCCCTTGACCCTATGAGGAAGGAACAGGCCTTATACCCACAGAAGTATAGTACGCTGGTGGCTCCTGTCATGGGCAACTGCCCACCTGGGTGACTGGCCTTACATCCTGCCATGGAAATGTTTTGGTATGAGATCTGTGCCAGATGCTCCAGCCAATAGGCCGAGCTCTGGGTGGTCTGGTTAGTTCTCATGAAGGAGACTGGGCTTTGCATGTCATGTCTGTACAGAGAGCTGGGCAGTCTACTGGGGGCTAACCCTGTGGCTTCCCTGATGGGCAGCACAAGACTGATTGATTAGGCACTGCCCGTTGTGGGGCAAGGATATGTGGAAGGACCTGTGGAAACTGGGCCTCCAGGAAGGAGTTACTATACATCATATTCTGGGGCGGGGGCTTTGGCAAGCCCCTGGTAATGCTGCTGCTGATGCGTTAGTAAAAGATGGTGTTCTCTGACTGCCCCCAGAGCCTTTGTCGATAGCAGATAGCACCTTTGTTACATAAGAAGCTAGGACGTGTATGCACCTGCACCATGGGGCTTGTAGGGGATTGCCTTTCACCCACACTCAAGCACATGATGCTATACAGCAGTGTCCTTGTTGTACAGAACACCACCCACAGAGACCTAGGGTTCCTACACCCATGGGACAGGTTCCCTGAGGTACTCAACCTTTCCAGGAATGGCAGGTTAACTATGTTGGCACACTGCCAATGGATCAGGGGTTCCAATATATTCTGGAAGACATGGATACGACCACAAGTTTGGGTTTTGCCTACCCTGTAGCACAGGCTGACTGGTGACACACTGTGGCCACCCTAAAACAGTTGTCAGCAGCCTATGGTCAGACCTTGACAAATGACAGAGGTACTCATGTTACAGGCCAACAGGTACAGACAGACCTGGGCTAAGGACAATGACATACAGTGACAGTTGCATGTTCCCTACTGGCCCCACGCAGCTGTAATGATTGAAATGCTTTAACAGACTTCTAAAAGAGAAGCTGAAGGCCTTGGCACTCCATTGGAAGAGGTGGTGGGCACAAGTGCCCATTGCAGCGTGGCTTTAAATGAGCAACCTCGCCACATGGGGCAAACCCACTTAGATAATGTAATAGCAAGAGTGTCCTGTACTTTGATGGTATAGGAAGCTTGGAGGAACACCGGTTATTAGCAGAAGTGAAAGGAGGAGCCCTCTTACTCCTTGCACCTAACCCTTGACCTTGGGATGACAAGATGTCTGCGAGTGGCCTTGGTGTGTTTAGGTGTCTCAGGAGTCATGGATTGTACTCCTGGACCCATGGGGCCTGGAACAGAAGCCCAGTTACAACTGGACCCTTGGATAGATGCCTGGCCCTGTCCAGTACAGGTCATGCTTCTCCCATGGGCAGAAGGCACGATTTTGAAAGGTGCACAGGTCATAGAAATATGGCCTATTCAATCATATATTGTGGAGTATGTTCCTAATCCCTTACTTCCTACCCAGGGCGCTTTGGTGTGCTACAATTGCTCTGGAGTGGCCACTATTCTGGCCACTGTTCTCTTGCAAGATGAGAATGTTGCCTATCTCCTCCTAGAGGGAAGGACTTACCTATGATTGTCTCTCTCTCTCTCTCTGCCTTGTCCTACTATCCAGGTTAATGGCATGGAATAGCCTGTTTTCCTGGGCACATGCCGGAGCCCGCCGGCAGAGTAAAAGGTTTCGAACTGTTCCTGAAACGGGGAATGAGGATTGAGAGAAAAGGGAGAGAGAGACAAGGAGTAGCATAAAGACAAGAGATGAGAGAGGAAAGACAAAAGATAGCTTTGAGAGAACTGCAGTCAATACTGTAGCCTTTTCGGGAGGACTCTCAGTCAATACTGGAGCCTTATCGGGAGGATGGTCAGTCAACACTGCTGTGTGACAGTCAGTCAATAGTGCCATGTGACGGTCAGTCAATACTGCCGTGGCATCTTTATTGTGCTTAGACCTTATATACACTTTCAGAGCATCAGATGTACACAATGCCAACCTTAACAATACAGCACCAGATGTATATAATATTAATACCAACAAGCAGACAAACATCATGCTCTCACGTAGCACCCCTCCTTCTTCCTGGGTCAAGGAGCAGTCAACTCATTCCTCTGCGAGCCTCCCTCTGTTGTTACAACCACAATCAACAAAATCGGCAACACTTGTCAAAATCCTCGCCTTGCCAGGCTGTTTATGCAACTCAGAGAAGGGAATGGCTCCCGACAGGCACATACCTTTGCAAGACTGCACAACACCTCCCATTGCTGGGTGTGCACCAAGTCACTGGTAGAAGCAGCCAAGGGTCTTCTGTGGCAAATAGTCCCTGTTACTGCAAACAAATGAACTACCTTACAAAACTGGAACCACAGCAGCCCAGAACAGGATGAACAATGCCTTGTAATAGAAGACTTGTTGCACCAAGACCATAATAATACTCTCCCCTTGTTGGGATATGTTATAGAAAATGGGGCTGGGTAACAGGGGAACATGTAGAGCTTGCAAGCATAGTACCTTTTTGTATAGAGCAGGTGAATTGGTCTGTGAACAATCAAAATGCTGAATGGTTGCCTCAAGAACTATGTCAGAATGTTACTCAGTGACTGAATACCAACTGGTGGTGGGATGAGTGGAAGCTAATAGGGACCAATCCCACTGATTCTCTCCTAGGTGTCTATCTCTAGGTTTGCTGATATTATGACTAACTGTACCTCGCTGTCCATTGGACAGAAAGGTGTACCTGGGGAAAACCCTACATACAGGGATGAATATTCCTGACTCTTCCCCATAAGCCTAATAATTGGGACCTCGTATATCACCGCTGGCCCCATGTGCACAGCCACATATTGGTTTTACCCTTCAGCCTTGTTTGCTCCAGGAGGTGGTACTATAGATGTAGAACTACAGGTAGAAGGCTTGACCCAACATGTTGCAGAAGCTTAAAATATGTCCCGTCAGGCTCTTTCCTTTTCGATGGATGAAACCACCCAGATGTGGAAGGTGGTTTTGCAGAATAGAATGGCATTAGATATTTTCACTGCTGCCCAGGGTGGAATGTGTGCTCTTCTTCATGAAGAATGCTGTGTATACATTCCAGACCTCCAGCAGCAGGTACAGCCGGCCTTAGTGGAGATGGATGAGGAGGCACAGGCTATTCAGGCCTTACAGCAGGACCCACTTACAACCTGGTGGAACTCACTGGGCTCCTCCTGGAGATGGGTATTGACTATCCTCGCCTGTGTGGCTAGAGGCTAATAGTCACCTGGTGTACCCTCTGTTGCTATTGTGGTCTTTGGGCCCAATGTAATGCTCTCTGGGTCAAGTTGAGTACCGCCATCCTGTAGTGGGTGGAGCGTGGGGCCCAGAGGAAGCACAGGCTGGCAGTGAGGACATGGTCCCGCTCACCCCGCACAGCCACAGAGGAGTGTTTAGTTATGTAAGGATGACTAGTCAGGTCATCCCACACAGATGCAGATGTGTATATAGTTACCTAAGCATGACTAGGTAATACACAACACGCATGCTCTCATTACACTGGTGTGACATGTGCCATTTTGCCTGGAACCCTATATAAGGGACAGGTCTGTAACATAAAGCTGCTGTGGTTCTCCTCTGGATGGCAAATCCATGTACTTTCTTCTCACTGGGAATCTCACCACCGAAACCTCCCCTGCAACTGCAGCTGGCCCCTGACAGGGCCCCCGACAGTCCATGAAAGGTGCTGGCTTTAGAAAGTGTGCCTCAGAGCCTCAGACTCCTTTCAGTTATGAAATTCTTCTGCTTGGATTTGGGCGACATCCATCTTCCCTGTATCCACACCAGCTCTCACCACACTGTTCTCATCACATTCATAAATTTTGTTTTATTTTGCTTTTTTATGTAATGTAGCACTGGAGATTGAACCCAGGGGCATTCTACCTCTGAATCACAAACCAGCCCTTTTTATTTTGAAGCAGGGTCTCACTAAGTTGCTGAGGATGCCTTGAACCTGCAATCCTCCTGGCTCCGCATGCACCACCAGGCCTGGCACGTTCACAATTCCAGTCAAATAATATGGGTTCTCAAAAATTTTATTGACAATTACAATCCCTATAATATCAGAACCCATATACAGGACCCAATTTACTTAGTTTAAAAAAGGGGTTGTGCCTTACCAAAGGGATTTTAGAAATTGAACTAAAAAATCAAAGAGTAAAATGATGGTTACAGAGGCTGGATGGTTAAGGGGTTGGGGAGATGTAGGTCAAAACATACAAAATTTCATTTAGGCTCAGTAAATTCAAGGGTTCTATGATATATTATGGTGACTACAACTAATAATATGTTGTACACTGGAAAATGCTAAGAGATTAGATTTCAAGTGTTATCACCACAGAACATGAGTGAGGTAATGCATATTCTGTGTATCTTGATGTAGCCATTCCACACTATACATTCATCAAAATACCATGTAGCACACCATACATTTATAGAAATTTTATATGTCTATTAAGAAAACATAAAACAAATTAAAAGGTGTAGCTTCAAGAAGAGGGAGGAAGAACATCCCCGTGCTCTGCATAGTACAGGCTGTGCTTAATTTCCTGTCCCTCCCCCAGGCAGGAGGCCTCTCTCTCCACACTTGGCTCTTGGAGTTGGAGGAGGACCCACACTGACCACTCTTTCCTCAACGTGTATTTTCTTGTTTTTACACTAAAACCAGGCCCTGTCATGTTTCCCCTGGCTTCTTTAGCTCTTGTGAAGGTGATTTGGTGCATGAAGCGCTGTCTAAATTGTTGTCTGTGGAGAGACAATCCCTGGAATATCTTACTCAGCGGCCATCTTGGTTCAACTCCCAACTTTTAAACACACACGTACCTTTTGACACGGCCATTTAATACTGAGGTATGCAACCCCAAGTGAAAATACAGGTCCAAAAAAAATGTGTGAGTGTTAAAAGCAGCTTTATTTGTCACAGCTCCAACATGGAAGGAACCCACATATCCATGGGCAAATGAATCGTAAGTATATCCATACAATGGAATACTACTTTGCAAGCAAAAAGGAATTATTGATAGGTTAAACTAAAAGTAATTGTGATAAATAAATTAAGCTATACCAAAATGAAATTAAATATTGTATCATGACATTTGCATAAAAATTTGGATAATATAAATGAATCTTTATTGATAGCAAGCAAGTAAGTGGTTGCCGGGAGGTGGTGTTAGATGGAGGGATGAATTACAAATGCACTTGAGAAAATTCTGGTGATTGGTGGGTTAACTGCAGTAATGATTTCATAGACATAAGTGCCTATTAAAACTGATAAGATTGTAGCCGGGTGTGGTGGCGCACGCTTGTAATCCCAATACTTGGGAGGCTGAGACCGGAGGATCCGCATTCGGGACTAGCCTTGGCTACTTAGTGAGGCCCTCCGTAACTTAGTGAGACCCCGTTTCAAAATAAAGAATAAAAAATAGCCAGGGGTGTAGCTCAGAGGTAGAATGCCCCAGGGTTTAATTCCCAGTACCACAAAAAAAGATGATTAAATACTTTAAATATGTACAGTTAATCTTGTGCTGCTTTTTATAATAAAGTTGTAAAAGTATCCAATACCTCCAACTTCTCTAACTAAAAAGCCATTCTGAATTTATTTTATATCTTAATATGAAAGAGAAACAATACATATGGTGAATATTTTCACAAACACACAATAGGCACATTTTTTAAATATGGCATGGAAAGTATCAATCTTAAATGTATAATAATTTTTGTTGCATTAAGATATCTGTTCTTCAAAATTGCATCAGGAATATGTTTCAAAAAAGGTATTTCCAATATGTATAGCATAGAAACAGATTGCACAAAATATAATTGATGCCTGAATAAATTAGTGAAAGCTAATACAAATAAGTCACTAGAAAATGAACAAGGATCTTAAACTTAAAGAAAAGAATATCCAAATGGACCTTATATATATGAAAATCTGATCAATCTTATTATTTGCCAGGAAAATGCCAACTAAAATCACAAAGAGGTACTACTAATTATGTACCACATGGCTAAAATCATAAGGCTCAGTGTCAAGCAGTAGTGGAGATGTTACACAATGCAAAGTTCTTATATTAAGCTTGTGGTTTCAGTTGATGGGAGCACAACAGAAAGGATTAAAAATATCAGTTTTGGAAGATAATGCTATCCTATAAATTGATTATTTGATTCTTAGATGGAGGAATTAGCATTCTAAGTGTACGAAGATACATATATAAGTATATATTATTTATAATTGACCTTTCTCAATGCAAATCCACAAAGTTTGGATAAACAAATTGTAGTATTTTTTCATGGAAGAAAAATCAGAGGAAAAGAAGTACAAATAGTATGTCAGATAAAATTCAAAAGAAGATAAACAAAATATATATTGCATGAGGACATTTATTTGAAATTCAGTGACAAGCAAAACTAAAACATAAGAGTTGGGAATGCATGTTTGGGTTTTAAAGAATATAGAAAAAAAGGAAACAATGAAATAATGATATTAGACATTATGAGAAAGCTAACTTTGGGGGAAGTGAAACATCTGGTAGTAAAGGAATTATTACAGGGCTTATTGATAGTGAGTAATGGTTTAATTCTTTACCTAGATGGTCATGGTTGCTTATTTATAATAAATTTTTTCACATTTATATTTGTGAATTATATATAAAAACAAAAATACATCTATACCAGAGACTGTATTGCTATTTTTTCTAATCACATACATCAACAATTAAATTGTCACTATTTACTTACAGATAAGAATACTAAATCACTTATATTTTCTTCTGGACTGTCTACTGTCAGTAATTTTTCTATGTCTAAACTATTTTATGTACAAAAATAGCTGCTGAGTTATTATACCCTGTAATTACTCTCCCAATGTCATAAATTCTTCATTTGAATATTATTTTCTCCATTTCATAGTGATCATTTTAAAGTTTTCATTGTCTTTTCTACTAGTCCACAGGATAAATAAAAACACGAATGTCTAAAGATACGTAATATGTTTCTTTTTTGCTGATAGAACTTGATTAATTTTCACTTTTCATCTGATTTTTTCCAATAAAGTTTTTTTTCTAATTTAATTTATTTACTTTGGTGTAATTTATGCCTGATACCCTGAGTTGAAGTTCTTAATTAACTTGTATTTAAACTGTGGTTACCATGCTATTCTATTTGGTTTGGTTTCTTGTTTTTGAATATCATATATGTATTCACTCCAATCTTTATTTTTTTATGTATAATAACCTTTCTGGAGGAATTTGTATATTTGACATTTCATTTCTTTTAAGAGAAAAATTCCCTCATCAGTTATTCATTCTGCATATTGATGCCACAAATACTCAAATATTCAATACTCCAATATAGATTTAACATAAGTTATTGTTATTAACTTTTACTTTTTCAACATCTTTTCAATATTATCTTCCCAACAATTTACATGTTGTTTTATTCCTTTTGACAATGCACATTTTCATTTCTTAATAAATATCATTCATGTTTATCAATTTATTTATTAAAACCTAGACAAATTATGACTCAATATTATTCCAGTATTATTTAAAAATATTTTATATGCTTTGATTGGCACATTGTAATTTGTATGTCATAATGAGGTGCAAATTCTTTTCATCTTGAAAATTATTATTCTGTATATCTGCCTCTAAAATGATATCATCTCTTTTGTGTGGTAGGGTTGTGTGTGTTTATAAGAAGGAGAGGGACTTTCTTGTTTTATTTCTTTCTTTGACCATGAATCTGTCCAGAATTAGGGATCCTGATGTCTGTCCCTATCTATTGATTGCTTTGTTGTTGTTATTTTTAGTCATCTTCACTATTCTCGGTCTTGGTGGTTGGTTGACAAAAATTTAAACACAGTTCCTATTGATGCAGCGTCCTGAGAGAGGTGGAGTATGTAGGGAAGAGTAAGGACAATGTGTGAAGAAAAATCCAAAGGCCCTGCTCACATGCCAGTTTGGTGTTTGGCTCATGTTTTATTTCAAGATTGTAGAATGATGCTTTCAAGTCTGCATCTTTCCTTTACCTAAATAGAACTGGAATAAACCCCTAGTGTATAGATCTTCTGTATGCCTAGTTACAATACACCCTCCATATTTGTTGCCTTTGAATACCGTTGAATTTGGAAAATGTTTAGTTTGTTCATCATTCAATGCCATTTTTACTGAGATTCTAAGAAGTCTCAGGCATTGCTCTATACATTTCTGATACAACATTAACTGGACACAGTTTTTGCACTTGAGACACTTTCTGTAGATAATTTGTAAATGCAGTACAATTCAGCTGTCTCTATGTTCAATTAGAGGCATGAACCTCCAAATTTCAGTAAAACTCAAGACAGGTAAAAATTATTAAGATGTGAAGTTCTATAAGTTTGTTTTGTATGTAAGTGTATATGTCTGCTTTTGTTCTCCTAAAAAATATATGTACTTGTGAATATGTCTATTTTTTCTCAGCCTGTTTCTTTACATTCTGTCCTATACAAATTCCTCAGTTGTAATAGCTTTGGGTTTTCATTATATATTTTTGGGTTGCATTATTGATTTTTTATTATCTTTATAGCAATAGTATATTAGAGAAAGTATATAAAACAAATAAATTATTCCAAATTTGTGAAAACATAGTTCAAAGTCACATAATTAAAAGAATGGACACAGAGTTATAGGTATGGTTTGGGTTAGTAGTTTAAGGATATCAAAGTGTAGTATCACCCTATGAAATTGTCTGCAATCAAATACTGTTTTCTGAAATTTTGTTTTCTATGTAGGTCTAAGAGGTACCAGAGAGGAAAGTCTAAGTTTAAATGGACAGGGCAAAAACAGAAAATAAATTAGATAATTTGATATCTGAACATGAGAGAGTTCATCTCCTTAGGTATTAGCCAATCATAGTTATTACATTTATCATATTTTTATTAATTAATTAATTTATTTATTTATTTATTTTTATTGGATGTGTGCTGCCGAGGTAGGTACTTTTTATTTTAGGGTCATTACTTTTTAATGATTTGTGAAATACCTCCTTAAATTATGAGCATCTTAGGTTTGAAGTTTTTTTTTCAGATGTACATATTTGAGGAAGACAAAGTTCTACCTCATTTGAGTTGTACTTATAAGCAACCTAAGCTTTATATAGAGGGCATCAGTAATCATCAAGATTTTTGGGGGGAGGAAAACATTTTCCAGACATGGTCACGGATTTGTTTGGTCTTAACTCCATAGACAATAGGGTTGAGAAAAGGTGGGACTAACAGGTAAAGATCGGACAAGAGGATATGAACATACGGTGGGATGTGAGAGCCGAACCTGTGTGTGAAGAAGGAGAAGAAGGCCAGGAGGTAGAACTGCAGGAAGACACAGATGTGAGCGATGCAGGTATTGAAGGCCTTGAGCCGCGCCTCCTTCTGGGGTAACTGGAAGACAGTGATAAAGATTTGAACATAGGACAAGGTGATGAAGATGATGTCAAACCCCAGGATGGTGAAGGCAACGAATAGGCCATATATCTTGTTGACACGGATATCATCAATGGCCAGTTTCACTACGGCCATGTGCTCACAGTAAGAGTGGGAAATAACAGTGGTTCGGTAAAGTTTAAGACGCCACTTGATAAGAAGCAGGCATGGTGTTGCAAGAATGGCAGCCCTGAGAGTCACCCCAACTCCAAGATAGGTCAAGAGTTGTCTGGAGAAGATGGTGGCATGTCTCAAGGGGTTACAGATGGCCACGTAGCGATCCAGGGCCATCGCCAGCAGGATGCCTGATTCAATCGCCTGAAATGAGTGGATAAGCCACATTTGCAGGAGGCAGACATCGAAAGAAATCTCTGGCCAATGAAACCAGAAGATGCCTAACATTTTGGGAAGAATGCAGGTGCTAAGTGCAATGTCCGTGCCTGCCAACATGGCCAAAAATATATACATGGGTATATGGAGGCTGTGTTCATTTTTTATAGTAACTAAAATTAGGGAATTCCCGATCACAGCAATGATGTACATGATGCAGAATGGGATCCCAATCCAACACTGCACTGACTCCAGGCCAGGAATCCCAATCAGTGTGAAAATGGAGGGCATGAAGACGGAGCCATTGATTGCGAGCATGGTGATTGGGTCAGTAGAACCACGTGGTGCCATTGCTATTTCATCTTCTATTCCATTTAAGACCTGATTAATTAAAAATAAGAAGAAAATTATATATTTTAGAAAACTATACTTTATTTGGACTTAAAGTATTATATCCTTATCTCTTTCACCCCAATAACTTCTAATTTCCCACCTCCTTTTCCGAAGTCATTCAAAGTCCCGCCATCAGTTTCCATGATTCTCTATGCTGTCATCATTTTCATGAGCAAAATTAAATTCATTAGATGACTTCTTTCTGTTCCATAACCAGTTGGCCAAACAAATTCCCTTTATCTTGTGTTTGCTACTCATCATGTTTGCTTTTTTGTGAGGTACCAAATTGAATATTTTTAGAAAATCAATATGAAGATATTTCAAGAACTGAGTTCCACATACCCTACATATAAAGAATCCATAATGGTGACAAATCATTTAGTTTGTTCAAATTTAGAAGATGAGTGTGCCAGGACTGTTTTCCAGTTTGCTACTCACTAGCTAGTTATCAGGTTAGTCTCTTCATAGTCTGAACATTTTCTTTTTTTTTGTGTGTGGTACCGGGGATTGAACCCAGGGGTGTTCTACCTCTGCGCTACACCCCCAACCCTATTTTTTATACTTTATTTTGAAACCGGGTCTCATGAAGTTGCAGAGCCCTCACTAAGTAGAGAGAGAGAGAGAAAGACAGGGAGAGAGAGAGAGAGAGAGAGAGAGACAGGGAGGGAGAGAGAGAGAGAGAGAGAGAGAGAGAGAAAACGCTCGCGTGTGCCCGCGCATGCGCGACCTGAGGCTGGCCGCGAACCTGGATCCTCCAGTCTCCGCCTCCCAAAGTACTGGGATTATAAGCGTGTGCCACCACGCCCGGCCTAGTCTGAACATTTTCTCATAGACTGAGAATGCATTCAAACTAATTTTGCAAAGGTTCAGTGTTTCCAAACCCATCATTTATCTTTCACCTGTTCCTCCTTAACCTGTGAGAAATTAAATCCATTATTTTTTAATTCATGGGTCTTTTCCTCAGCAGTTCATCTCAGAGCCTGTTCTCACTTTCCATGTCCTGCTATGTGCACATCCCTTGTTTAATATCAATTGCTTGGCTGGGCGTGGTGGCGCACGCTTGTAATCCCAGTACTTTGGGAGGCGGAGAACGGAGGATCCGGGTTCGCGGCCAGCCTCAGCTCTCTCTCTCTCTCTCTCTCTCTCTCTCTCTCTCTCCCCTTAGTGAGGCCCTCCGCAACTTCGTGAGACCCAGTTTCAAAATAAAGTATAAAAAATAGGGCGGGGGGCGTAGTGCAGAGGTAGAACACCCCTGTGTTCAATCCCCGGTACCGCAAAAAAAAAAAAAAATCAATTGCTAACCTATGTTCTCTGCTTTCCTCTCTCCATCAGCAATAACTATTTTTACCTTTTTATACCTGAACAGTCTTTTCTGGTTAACAGTTTGTAATAACATAGAATTCTCTGTGAAAAGTAATATTTTTCCTTGACACCCTTGTACATCTTCTATCTACTCAAAATATTATTTCTGTAGAAGTGAAATTGTTTCTCCATGCTGTTTTCCATGGGATTACCTCCAATCTATTCTGTCTCTGTCTTTCAGTGCTCACTCCCATCCGTGACTCTGCAGGCTTCCAGCAGAGCCCCCTGTCCTGTTGTCAAGGGACTTGATTCAGTTAAGAAAGGCTTGGCTTTATCATCTTCCAAAGTACAAGGGAAATACCTGCCTGGTGGTTGCTTGCAACCTGTATTTTTCTCTTCTTTAAGAAATACTTCCCAGAATATATAAAGTAATTTCTAAATTCACTTGTTTTCTCTTATTAATTTTCAAAATTCATTTTTCTGAAACTACTTAAGCAGAGTATAAAACAAATAAACACAGCAAGCCTAAAACAACAGATTGTTAGCAAAGAAAATCTCAGGGTCATGCTATCTCCATTATTTGGCAAGTGCATTAGTGGTTGTCTTTTATTTTCTCCCCTATATACGGAGATTATCTGTAAGAAATGAAAGGGCACCTATATCCCATGTCAAGTCAACTACAAAAGCATTTACTGCTTCCTTTTCTTTATACTTATCTAAACCTGATCAAAGTTTCCTTTCTGAGTCTTGTTTAGGAACACTTCCTTTTAACAAATGCACAATATGTTGAACTATGTCTTTCTTATATCAGAAGGTACTTCAAACAATTAATTACTTCACACAAATTGGAAGTTTATTTCCTAATGATTTTACTTAGAAACATTTATCAAGTATCCTTTTTAATTTACTTATTTATTTTTTGCGGTACCGGGGATTGAACCCAGGGGCGTTCTACCTCCGCACTACACCTCCGGCCCTATTTTTTATACTTTATTTTGAAACCGGGTCTCACGAAGTTGCGGAGGGCCTCACTAAGTAGAGAGAGAGAGAGAGAGAGAGAGAGAGCTGAGGCTGGCCGCGAACCCGGATCCTCTGGTCTCCGCCTCCCAAAGTACTGGGATTACAAGCGTGTGCCACCACCCCTGCCATCAAGTATCCTTTATATTCCAAGTATTCTTTGAAGCATTTGACGAACAGAGATAAATTTACTTATATGTTTATGAAGTACCTACACTGTGCTACATGGTTGGAATTTAAAAAGTAGTATCTACTAATATTAAATATATATTAAAATCACTTACTCTCCTAAGATCTTTGAGCATTTTATTTTTATAATATACTTTTATTGGTACATTGTAATCACACATCATAATGAAGTTCAGAGTGATACGGACATTTAGAGTGATACGTAAATCAGTCTGGGTTACACAAAAAATATACTAAATATTTAAGGTGGTGGATGCCTATTCAGATTCTGATAGAAACTATTTCCATATCACCCTCTTAGTTCACAAAATAAGCATAGTAAAAATGTTTTATAACATGTTTATTATATGCTACCTATCTGATATATGATCATATTTCTAACAGCTTATCATCCATATACTGGCCAACAATTTCTGTGATATGTAAGAAAATGTATGCATCAATTTTTATCAGGAAGGTGAATTTGAGTAATCTAACACAGCCACATGTTATACTGGACCTGGAGAATAATTGGAAGTCAAGATACAAGTTAACTGATAAAGTATGTATTAAGAATCAGAGGAAGGAGAGCCAAAGTAGAAAGAACCAAGTAAAAAACATATCAAGTAAATAGAATGGAAAAGCATGCTCTCAGTCTAAATGACCAAAAGTCATGGAGAGAAAGTAATTACTTTACTTCTTAGTAATTACTTTGCTTCTTGAGACTTTTCCATTTCCAATTCCCATGAAGTCTAACTGATACTTTTCTAGAACAGGTTTTCTCATGTAGCCCAACCAACATTTTAGGTCAAATATTATTTATTTATTCATTCATTCTTTATGTATTTCTGCTGTGGTTGATATCCTCTGTAATTTTAAAGGTTTTATAGCATCCCTGTCTCCTACCCATTACATGCCAGTAACATTTCCCAGCAGGAACAATCAAAAATGCCTCAGGCACTGCCAAATGCCCACTGTATGTGTGGGGAGGGACATGTCATAGCGAGGTGTTTATCATTGTTCTAGGGTCTTACATTGGGATGGGTAGGAGCCCTTCGTTGAATAGAGATTGATAAATGTATTGACCTTTAATAAAATTAAGCAGAATAAAATTGTCCATCCAAGGGAAATAATTCTTCTATTAGGTGTTAGGCACAGGAAATACAGAAGGGAATTTCAAGAAAAGGAAACAATTTGTTCAAAAATCACAGACATATGGAATATGTACTTCCATTCCAATCAATAAATGTCTTACCATAGAAATTGGCTCAAGCAGATGACTAATAGGGGATGTGGCTCATGGCCAGGAAAGAAGACCAAATATGAAGTAACTACTTTAATCCAAATAATTAAAATGTTGTAGATGGTAAAGTAAAACACTTGCCTATTAAAAATTCAATCTGCTAGCAGCATAGTGCATTGATATTTTCCATGGGTCATTGCAGCAAATTGTACAAAATCTGAAGATAGTCTAGAGAGGTTAACTCCTGCATCTGTCATTGATTAGCTTTCATACTTTTTAGCCAGGCATGAATGTAAGTTCCTCAATTTTATTGTTGATAAAAACAAGGCTAATGGTTAGAATCACATTACAGGATGACTGTGGAAACCAAGTGAGATAATTCATTTCAAATTTTTAGAAAAACTATAACATGCATTTTCTCTCAGCAAAGGCCAGCTATTACCCACAGAACTTACTCTATCCTCCAGAAGAGCTCTGGTTATTTGACAACACAGTGAGAATTTCCCCTGAATCTTCTCTAGCCTGAGCAGGTACGATCTCCTGACCATTTAATAAACAAGTTTTCCACTCAAAGTCAGCCCAGTTCCCTACAGGTCCTCCAATTTGTCAAACTCACTTTATATTTGCCAACATTTATTTCATTAACTATTAAAAATATTCAGGAAAGCATGCATTGCTATGACACAACATCTTTTTAGAGCTGAAACACTCACTATAAGGTACTGGTGCTTTTTCATCATCCTGCCATCATATGGGATCACAGGGGGATGTGTTCTTTTTGAGGCAAATCCTCCACATCCCCACTGACTGTGTAGATCTCAAGCCCACAGACTTACCAGAGATGATCCATGGAAATATCAACATAACCCGTAGAGTGGAATCTTTTCACTGTTTCACACAGTGAAAGGTGAGTGCTTTGTACCATGGAGTGTCTCTGTGGGATTGGGTTTTTCTAATCCCTCATGAGCCTTAAGGTTTCCTAAACAAGTATGAAAAAAATCTGAACATGGTTGAAAACTTGGAAGATTCATTGTCTAATTGGGGTTCTGCATTAATTTTTTTCTTTCTCAATCTCTTTGGAACTTGAGACCAACGTGACTGTCCTTTTATACTTATTTAATTAGTTGTGTGTGTGTGTGTGTGTGTGTGTGTGTGTGTGTGTGTGTGTGCTACTAGAGATTGAACCCAGGGGCATTTTACATCTAAGCTACACCCACAGCACTTTTTAAGTTTATTTTTTTAATTTGAAACAGGTTCTTTCTACGTTGTTGAGGCTGGCCTCCTAAGTAATATGATGTGTATCTATCCCCCACAGCTGAATATATCCTGGGGGTGGACATGTTATAGGGATTGACTGTGCAGACAATTATTGGAGAATCCCTGCTCTGTGTGTGTGTGGTAAAGACTATCACTAGAGGACATCCCCAACATGCTCCCTTACAACTCCCCCAGGTCATGAGGATTGTGAATGTATGACAGTACCAGTTGCCAAAAGGGAATAAGGAAATTGGACTGACTTAGCCCACTCAACTCTCCTGTGTGGCCAGTGTGAAAACCTCATGGTTTCTGGTGCATGACAGTGGACTACCAAGAGTTAAATAAAGTGACCCCTGTGGGCAGCACAAGACTGGTTGATTGGGCACCACCCATTGTGGGGCAAAGATATGTGGGAGGACCTGTGGAAATGGGGCCTCTGGGAAGGAGCTACTATACATTATGTTCTGGGGCATAGGCCTTAGCAGGCCCCCAGTAATGATGCTGCTCGTGTTTTAGCAAGTTTGGGCTCTCCCACTGCCCCCGGAGGCACAGGCTATTCAGGTCTTACAGGAGGACCTGCTAACAACCTGGTGGAACTTACTGGCCTCCTCCTGGAGATGGGTATGACTATCCTCGCCTGTGTGGCTGGAGGACTAATCATCACCTGGTATACCCTCTGTTGCTATTGTGGTCTTTGGCCCCAATGTAATGCTTTCTGGGTCAAGTTGAGTACCGCCATCCTGTAGTGGGTGGAGCGTGGGGCCAAGAGGAAGCACAGGCTGGCAGTGAGGACATGGTCCCGCTCATCCCCCACAGCCACAGAGGAGTGTTTAGTTATGTAAGGATGACTAGTCAGGTCATCCCACGCAGATGCAGATGTGTATATAGTTACATAAGCATGACTAGGTAGTACACAACACGCATGCTCACATTACACTGGTGTGACAGGCAGGAGGCCTCTCTCTCCACACTGTGCTCTTGGAGTTGGAGGAGGGCCGACACTGACCATTCTTTCCTTCCTTCATTCCTCAACATGTCTTTTCTTGTTTTAACACTAAAACCAGGCCCTGTCGTGTTTCCACCGGCTTCCTTAGCTCTTGTGATTTGGTGCATGATATGCTGTCTAAATTGTTGTTTGTGGACAGACAATCCCTGGAATATCTTACTCAGCGGCCATCTTGGTTCAACTCCCAACTTTTAAACACACACGTACCTTTTGACACAGCCATTTTATACTGAGGTATGCAACCCCAAGTGAAAATACAGGTTCAAAAAAATGTGTGAGTATAAAAGCAGCTTTATTTGTCACAGTTCCAACTTGGAAGGAACCCACATATCCATGGGCAAATGAATGGATAAATAAATTGTAGTAAATGGAACACTACTTTGCAAGCAAATGGAATTATTGATAGATGAATCTAAAAGTAATTGTAATAAATGAATTAAGCTATACCAAAATGTAATTAAATATTGTATCGTGACATTTGCATAAAAATTTGGAGAATACAAATTAATCTTTATTGATAACAAGCAAAGAAGTGATTGCCTGGAGGCGGTGTTAGATGGAGGATGAATTATAAATGCACTCAATGAACTTCCGGTGATTGGTGGGTTCACTGCAGTAATGATTTCATAGACATACATGTCTGTTAAAACTGATAAGATTTAATACTTTAAATATGTACAGTTAATCTTGTGCTGCTTTTTATAATAAAGTTGTCAACAGTATCCAATACCTCCAACTTCTCTAACTAAAAAGCTATTCTGAATTTATTTTATATCTTAATATGAAAGAGAAACTACATATGGTGAATATTTTCACAAACACACAATAGGCACATTCTTTAAATATGACATGGAAAGTATCAATCTTAAATGTTTAATAATTTTTGTTACATTAAAATATCTGTTCTTTAAAATTGCATCAGGAATGTTTCAAAAAAGATATTTCCAGCCGGGTGTGGTGGCGCACGCTTGTAATCCCAGTACTTTGGGAGGCGGAGACCGGAGGATCCGGGTTCGCAGCCAACCTCAGCGCGCATGCGCGCACGCGCGATCAATCGATCGATCGATCGATCTATCTCTCTTTCTCTCTCTCTCCTCTCTCCTCTCTCTCTCTCTCTCTCTCTCTCTCTCTCTCGCTTTACCTAGCGAGGCCCTCCACAACTTCATGAGACCCGGTTTCAAAAATAAAGCATAAAAAAAAATAGGGCCGAGGGCATAGCGCGGAGGTAGAACGCCCCTGCGTTCAATCCCCGGTACCGAAAAAAAAAAAAGGTATTTCCAATATGTATAACATAGAAACGGATTGCACAAAATATAATCTATGACCCTGAATAAATCAGTGGAAACTGATTTTACAAATATTTTACAAATAAATCACTAGAAAATGGACAAGGATCTTAAACTTATAGAAAAGAATATTCAAATGGATATATATATATGATCAATCTTATTATTTACCAGGAAAATGCCAACTAAAATCACAAAGAGGTACTACTATCTATGGACCACATGGCTAAAATCAAAAGGCTCAGCATCAAGCAGTAGCGGACATGTTAAACAACACAAGATTCTTATATTCTGCTGGTGGTTTCAGTTGATGGGAGCACATCAGAAATGTTTAAAAATACCTATCAATATTGGAAGATGTTGCTATCCTATAAATTGGTTGTTCGATTCTTGGAGGAATTAGCATTCTAAGTGCACAAAGATACATATATAAGTATATATTATTTATAATTGATCTTTCTCAATGCATATCCACAGAGTTTGGGTAAACAAATTGTAGTATTTTTTCATGGAAAAAATCAGAGGAAAAGTGATACAAACAGTAAGTCAGATAAAATTCACAAGAAGATAAAAATATATATATTGCATGAGGACATTTATTTGAAATTCAATGACAAGCAAAACTAAAACATAAGAGTTGGGAATTCATGCTTAGGTTGTAAAGCATATAGAAAAAAATAGAAGTAATGAAATAATTATATTAGATGTTATGCTAAAGCTTACCTTTGGGGGAAGTGAGACATTATGATAGAAAAGGAATTATTACAAGGCTTATTGATAGTGAGCAGTGGTTTAATTCTTCACCTAAATGGTAGTTTCATGGTTGCTTCCTTTATAATAAATTTTTGCACATTTACGTTTATGAATTATATATAAAAACAAAAGTACAGTGGTTGTGTTGCTATTTTTCTAATCACATACAACAACAATTAAATTGTAACTATTTACTTACAGATAAGGTAAGAATGCTAGTTCACTTATATTTTCTTCTGGAGTGTCTACTATCACTAATTTATCTATGTCTAATCTATTTTTTGTACAAAAATAGCTGCTAGGTTATTACACCCTGTAATTATTCTCCTTAGTTAATTATAGGTTGAAATAGCTTTTTTTAATATCTTTTTATTGGTGCATTGTAGTCTCACATACAAATGAGTATCAGTTTGGTGTTAACATACATGCACACAGCTCTTGGTGTCCCTCCCCCCCATCGCCCTCCCAGGTAGTACTGAGAATGATGTTGGTATAATCTCATATGTACACATTGTTTATGATAGTAATTCCATAGATTCACTTCTTACTTGCCCTTCCCCTTCCCTTGTACCCCTTCCCTTGAACCACTGAGGGTTCTTTGTTGTCACTGGAGTCTCTTTTGTGTCCCCACTACTCCCTAGGTTGCGCATATTAATGAAAACATATGTCCCTTCTTTTTTTGTGATTGGCTAATCTCACTTAACATAATGCTCTCCAGATCTTTCCATTTTCTTGCAAATGTTATTTTGTTCTTCTTTATTGCTGAATAGAATTCCATTGTGTGTATTTCCTATAATTTTGTAATCCATTCATCTGTTGATGGACATCTAGGTTGGTTCCATAATCTGGCCACTGTGAATTGTGCTGCTATGAACATGGGTATGCATATATTACTGTTGTTTTCTAGTTTCAATCCCTTTGGTATGATACCCAGTAGTGGTATAGCCGGATCATTTGGTGGATCCATTCCCAGTTTTCTGAGGAATCTCCACACTGATCTCCATAGTGGTTGAACTAGTTTGCAATCCCACCAACAGTGTAGAAGAGACCCATTTCCCCACATCCTCGCCAACATTTGTTGTTGTTTGACTTCTTAATGATTGCCATTCTAATTGGGGTCAGATGGAATCTTCGAGTAGTTTTGATTTGCATCTCCCTGATTGCTAATGATGTTGAACATTTTTTCATGTATCTATTGGCCATTTGTATCTCTTCTTTCATGAAGTGTCTATTCATTTCAGTTGCCGATTTCTTTACCAACCCAAAGTCTTCCGATATCATTAATTCTTCATTTGAAAATTATTTTCTCCATTTCATAATGAACATTTTAAAGTTTTCATTGTCTTTTCTACTAGTCTGCAGGATAAATAAAAACATGAATTTCTAAAGATACATAATATGTTTCTTTTTTGCTGCTACAACTTGGTTAGTTTTCACTTTTCATCTGATTTTTTCCAATAACAGTATTTTTCTAATTTAGCTTATTACTTTGGGGTAATTTATGCCTGATACCCCGAGTTGCAGTTTTTAATTAACTTGTGGTTAAATAGTGGTTGCCATGATCTTCTATTTCTTTTGGTTTCTTGTTTCTGAATATCATATATGTATTCACTCCATTCTTTATTTTTATATATAATAATCTTTCTGGAGGAATTTGTGTATTTGACATTTTATTTCTTTTAAGAAAAAAATTCCTCATCAGTTATTCACTCTGCATATTGATGCCATAAATACTGGAATATTCAATACTCCAATATAGATTTAACATGAGTTATTCAGTTATTAACTTTTACTATCCATTCAACATCTTTTTAACATTGTCTTCCCAATAACTAACATGTTGTTTTATTCCTTTTGTCAATGCACATGTTTTTATTTCTTAATAAATATCATTTATGCTTACCCATTTATTTATTAAGAAGTAGACACATTATGAACTAGACTCAATATTATTCCAGTACTATTGAAAAAATATTTTATATGCTTTGATTGGCACATTGTAATTTGTATGTCATAATGAGGTGCAAATTCTTTTCATCTTGAAAATTATTATTCTGTATATCTGCCTCTAAAATGATATAGTCTCTTTTGTGTGGTAGGGTTGTATGTGTTTATAAGAAAGAGAGGAGCTTTCTTGTTTTATTTCTTTCTTTGACCATGAATCTGTCCAAAATTAGGGATCCAGATGTCTGTCCCTATCTATTGATTCCTTTGTTGTTGTTATTTTTAGTCATCTTCACTATTCTCGGTCTTAGTGGCTGGTTGACAAAAATTTAAACATAATCTCTATTGATGCAACATCCTGAGAGAGGTTGAGGATGTAGGGAAGAGTAAGGACAATGTGTGAAGAAAAATCCAAAGGCCCTGCTCACATGCCAGTTTGGTGTTTGGCTCATGTTTTATTTCAGGATTGCAGAATGATGCTTTCAAGTCTGCATCTTTCCTTTACCTAAATAAAACTGGAATAAACCCCTAGTATATAGATCTTCTGTATGCCTAGTTACATTACACCCTCCATATTTGTTGCCTTTGAATACGGTTGAATTTGGAAAATGTTTAGTTTGTTCATCATTCCATGTCATCTTCACTGAGATTCTAAGAAGTCTCAGGCATTGTTCTATACATTACTAATACAACAGTAAGTAGCACAGTTTTTGCACGTGAGACACTGTCTATAGATAATTTGTAAATGCAGTACAATTCAGCTGTCTCTATGTTCAATTAGAGACACGAACCTCCAAATTTTAGTAAAACTCAAGTTAGGTAAAAATTATTGAGATGTGAAGTTCTATAAGGTTGTTTTGTACATAAGTGCATATGTCTGCTTTTGTTCTCCTAAAAAAAATACTTGTGAATATGTCTATTTTTTCTCAGCCTGTTTCTTTGCATTCTTTCCTATACAAATTCCTCAGTGTTAATAGTTTTGGGTTTTCATTATATATCTTGGGGCTGCATTGTTGATTTTTATTATCTTTATATTGATAGTATCTCAGATAAAGTATATAAAACAAATAAATGACTCCAAATTTATGAAAATGTAGTTCAAAGTCAAATATTAGGAAGTAGAATGGAGCCAGAATTATAGGTATCGTTCGGGTTAGTAGTTTAAGGGTATCAAAGTATACCTTCACCCGGGCGTGGTGGCGCACACTTGTAATCCCAGTACTTTGGGAGGCGGAGACCGGAGGATCCGGGTTCGCGGCCAGCCTCAGCGCGCATGCGCGCGCGCACAATCGATCGATCGATCGATCTCTCTCCTCTCTCTCTGTCTCTCTGTCTCTCTCTCTCTGTCTCTCTGTCTCTCTCTCTCTCTCCCTAGCGAGGCCCTCCACAACTTCGTGAGACCCGGTTTCAAAAATAAAGCATAAAAAAATAGGGCCGGGGGCGTAGCGCGGAGGTAGAACGCCCCTGCATTCAATCCCCGGAACCGCAAAAAAAAAAAAAATATACCTTCATCCTATGAAATCGTCTGGAATCAAATACTGTTTTCTGAAACTTTGTTTTCTATGTAGGTCTAAGAGGTACCAGAGAAGAAACTCTGCACTTAGATGGACAGAGCCAAAACAGAAAATGAATTAGATAATTTGATATCTCAACATAAGAGAGTTTATCTCCTTAGATATTAGCCAATCAAGGTTATTACTTGTTATCATGCTTTTATTTATTGATTGAATATGTGCTGCCAAAGTGAGTATTTTTTATTTTAAAGCCATTACTTTTGTAAAGACTTATTAAATACCTCCATAAATTATGAGCATCTTAGGTTTGAAGTTTTTTTTCAGATGTACATACTTGAGGAAGACATGAAGTTCTACCTCATTTGAGTTGTACTTATAAGCAACCTAAGCTTTATATAGAGGGCATCAGTAATCATCAAGAGTTTTGGAGGGAGGAAAACATTTTCCAGACATGGTCACGGATTTGTTTGGTCTTAACTCCATAGACAATAGGGTTGAGAAAAGGTGGGACTAATAGGTAAAGATCGGACAAGAGAATATGAACATACGGTGGGATGTGAGAGCCGAACCTGTGTGTGAAGAAGGAGAAGAAGGCCAGGAGGTAGAACTGCAGGAAGACACAGATGTGGGCGATGCAGGTATTGAAGGCCTTGAGCCGCGCCTCTTTCTGGGGCAACTGGAAGACAGTGATAAAGATTCGAACATAGGACAAGGTGATGAAGATGATGTCAAACCCCAGGATGGTGAAGGCAACGAACAGGCCATATATCTTGTTGACACGGATATCATCAGTGGCCAGTTTCACTACGGCCATGTGCTCACAGTAAGAGTGGGAAATAACAGTAGTTCGGTAGAGTTTAAGACGCCACTTGATTAGAAGCAGGCATGGTGCTACTAGAATGGCAGCCCTGAGTGTCACCCCAACTCCAAGATGGGTCAAGAGTTGTCTGGAGAAGATGGTGGCATGTCTCAAGGGGTTACAGATGGCCACGTAGCGGTCCAGGGCCATCGCCAGCAGGATGCCTGATTCAATCGCCTGAAATGAGTGGATAAGCCACATTTGCAGGAGGCAGACATCGAAAGAAATCTCTGGCCAGTGAAACCAGAAGATGCCTAGCATTTTGGGAAGAATGCAGGTGCTAAGTGCAATGTCCGTGCCTGCCAACATGGCCAAAAATATATACATGGGTATATGGAGGCTGTGTTCATTTTTTATAGTAACTAAAATTAGGGAATTCCCGATCACAGCAATGATGTACATGATGCAGAATGGAATCCCAATCCAACACTGCACTGACTCCAGGCCAGGAATCCCAATCAGTGTGAAAACGGAGGGCATGAAGACGGAGCCATTGATTGCGAGCATGGTGATTGGGTCAGTAGGACCATGCGGTGGTATTGCTGCTTCATCTTCTAGTCCATGTCAAAACTTGATGAATCCAAAATGAAAATAATTTATTTTAGAATAAAGTAATTTAGTTGGATTAGAAGTATTATATTCTTATCTCTTTTACCCCAATAACTTCTAATTTCCCACCTCCTTTTCCAAAGTCACTCAAGTCCATCCATCAGTTTCCATGATTCTCTATGCCTTCATAATTTTCATGAGCAAAATTAAATTCATTATTGACTTCTTTCTGTTCCATAAGCAATGGGCCAAAAAAATTCTCTTTATCTTGTGTTTGCTACTCATCATGTTTGCTTTTTTGTGAGGTGCCAAATGGAATTTTTTTAGAAATCACTTAATATGAAGATATTCTACTAGATATAAAGAATCTATATTGGTGACAAACCATTTAGTTTATTCAAATTTAGAAGGTGAGTGTTCCAGGTCTGTTTTCCAGTTTGCAGCTCACTAGCTAGTTATCAGGTTAGTCTCTTCGTAGTCTGAACATTCTCTCATAGACTCTCTGAGAATGCATTCAAACTAATTTTGCAAACATTCAGTGTTTCCAAACCCATCATTTCTCTTACACCTGTTCCTCCTTAACCTGTGAGGAATTAAATCCATTATTTTTTAATCCATTATTTTTTAATTCATGGGTCTTTTCCTCAGCCGTTCATCTCAGAGCATGTTCTCATCTTCTATGTCCTACTCTCTGCACATCCCTTGTAGTTAATAACAGGTGCCAAACTATGTCCTCTGATTTTCTCTCTCCCTCAGTAATAACTATTTTTACTTTTCTAAGCATGAAGAGTTTTTTTCTGCTCACCCCTTTGGAATAACACGGACTGCTCTATGAAAAGTAATTTTTTCCTTAACAGCCTTGTGCATTTTGTCTCCTCTGAAAATACTATGATTTCTGTAAAGGTGATTTTTTTTCCTCCACATTGCTTTCCATGGAACTGTCTCCATCCTGTTCTGCCTATGCCTTTCAGTGTTCATTCCCATCCAGGACACTGCAGGCTTCCTGCAGAGCCTCCCATTCTGTTGTCAGGGGACTCACTTCAGTTAAGAAGGCCTTGGCTTTATCATCCTCCAAAGCATGAAGGATTTACCAGGCTGGTGGTTGCTTGTGACTTATATTCATCTCTCCTTCAGGAAATATTTCCACCTCAGAATATGTCAAATATAAAATAATTTTCTAAATGAATTCATTTTCTTTTAGTAATTGAAAAAATCATTTTCTGAAACCATTTAAGCAGAATATAAAATAGATGAACACAGTGAGAGAGACCTGAAACAACGGATTGTTAACAGAGAAAAGATCTCATAACCATGTCATCTCTATGATTTAACAAATGTGTATTTTTCTCTCCTGTAAACTTAGACTATCTCTCAGATTTGAAAGAGCACCTATATCCCATGTCAGGTCAACTACAATAGCATTTACTGCTTCCTTTTCTTTAAATTTATTTAAACCTGATCAAAGCTTTCCTTCCTGAGTCTTGTTTAGGGACACTTCCTCTTTTTTTTTTTTTTTTTTTTTTTTTTT
>PVJS01010434.1:0-47996 GCA_004027185.1 Glis glis | reverse complement strand
TCAATAATATTTGTGATTTATACAACATTTTTCAAAAATTTATTAAAAATATAATTTCCTGCCCAATTTGTTCTTTGCTGTAATCCATTATCCCTGCAGCATAGCCTATAGCATGCACATTTTGTTGCAATGGGTATCAATGTGAAGATTTAAAAATTTTTTGTGGAAGAGAATTACTTAGCCGTGCGTGGTGGCGCATGTTTGTAATCCCAGTACTTGGGAGGCTGAGACCGGAGGATCCGGGTTCGTGGCCAGCCTCAGCTACTTAGTGAGGCCCTCTGCAACTTCGTGAGACCCGGTTTCAAAATAAAGAATAAAAAAAAAAATAGGGCTGGGGGTGTATCCCGGAGGTAGAATGCCCGTGGGTTCCATCCCTGGTACCACAAAAAACAAAACAAAACAAAAAAATGAATTACTTAAAGGGTAGGATCAGAGGCCAAAATTACCATCTGATTGCCCGTAGGCTTTTGCTACAAGCTAGTGCTTCTGGACAAAGATAAGAATTTGCTGACCCTACAAATGGAGAAACTGAGAGCAACCAGGATAAAGTAGATCATTCACAACTACCGGTTGCTTGTAAACAGTCATCCAGTCCTGGCTTGGTAATTTTCAATATTGTATTAGGAGCATTCGCTTTTGTAACATTTCAAACCAATACTTCTTTTAAGTTCAGCTGCCCTCCAGAGGTTTATCTCCAAATAATAAGAAACCTATACCTTTTACACTAGAAAGAAGCTAAATAATAAATGAAAGCTTTGTCCTATTTTGACAATGTGCTATCATTCCATTATTCTAGGAGTTTTCTATCCTCGAACATAGAATAAAGTCAGTTTAATTCTCCAATTCATAACTGGAAAGATGGCAACAAAATGTTCTTTTTCTTTTCATTTGCTAACAGGATGTCTCCTTTTTTCCCTATATTATCATGGAGGTAAAAAGTAACGTATATCTGAGAGTAAAATATAAGAAGAAGACAAGAAAAATGATAAAAACCTTCATTTTTGAGTAAATGAGTGAAATACTCATTCACTCATATCTGCATTAAAAGTGCCCAAATGACACATGTCCTAGGGGGAATAACAAATACTTAAGGATATGTCTTTTATTTATTTATTTATTTATTTACTTATTTATTTTTGGTGGTACAGAGGGTTGAACCCAGGGGCATTCTATCTCCGGGATACACCCCCAGCCCTATTTTTTAATCTTTATTTTGAAACAGGATCTCAGTAAGTTGCGGAGGGCCTCACTAAGTAGCTGAGGCTGGCCGTGAACCCAGATCCTCTGGTCTCAGCCTCCCAAGTACTGGGATTACAAGCGTGTGCCACCACGCCCGGCTCAGGATATGTCTTTTGTCTGTACTTGTTTGTAAACTCTATCAAAAGTTCCATGGTATCACTAACCCTGCTTTATAGTTGAGAAAGATGAAATGCAGGGAATATAAACATTGTTCAAGGCCATAAAACCGGGTGGGCATTCAAAGTTGGGCCAGACAGACTACCTTCAGCATCATTGTCCTCTTCAGAGAAAGCCTTCCTGACCCCTAGTTTGCATGATTCATACCTGTCAAACCCACATCAGCATCACCAACATGATGCCAGGGTCTGTGGCCAGCACAAACTCCTTGTGGACCCACCTGAGCTATGGCTGTGGCTGTCACAGCTTTGTTGGCTGAGAACAGGGGAATAAATCCCAAGGAGGTCCTGGGTGTCAGGGTACCCCTGGGCTCTTTCCTCAAGTGATTCTTCCCTGGGAGGTTTGACTTCCAGGCTGCACGCTCACATACTTTCTTACTCCTCTCTTGGACAGGCTGCATGTTTTTCTTCTTCAGAAATTTATACTCTATGAGTTTTAGAATTCTTTCAAAATTATTCTCTTTAGCATTTGAGCCTCTGGAATTTTCAAGTTTACTTTTCTCCAGCCTCATTATTTCCCCCACACCACACTTCCTATGAGATAATAATATAGCAAAGAAATACAGATTTCATAGCCCTAAAAGTTACCCTTTATATCCAAGGTAAGAAAATTACTAATTAAAATGAGGACTAAGATAAAATAAAATTTTTAAAAGTAGAACCATACAGTCACTAAACACTATCATCATTATATCTCCTCTCAATAACTTATGTAATGTGCGTTTTCACTGAAGACACAATAAAATGCGAAACTGAATAAGCAAAAGCAAGGGAGAACAGTGATAGGATATTTTCTGATTCTGAGAATTTAGTCTTCTGCTATGGTTTGGATCAGGAATGTCCCTGCAAAGCTCATGTTTTGAAAGCATGATTCCCAATGCAGCAAGGTTCAGATGTAGGGCTTTTAGGCAATGATTGGATCATAAAAGTTCTAATCCCATCAGTGTATTAGTTAATTCATCGAATGGATTAATTCATTGATATCTGAAAGGACTAGTGGGAGCTGGGACCTAGCAGAAGGAAGTAGGTCACTGGGGCATGCCCTGGAAGGGTTTATCTTATCCCTGGCCCCTTCCTCTCTGTTTACTTCCCAGCTACCTTGAATGGAGCAGCTTTTCTCCACCACACCCTCTGCCATGATGTTCTGCCTCATCTCAGGCCCAGAGCAATGGAGTTGGCTGACCAAGGACCAAGACTTCTGGAGCCATGAGCCAAAACAAACTTTTCCTTCTCTAAGTTGATCTTCTCAGGTATTTTGTTCATAGCAATGAAAAGCTGACTAACACACCCTCTGATTGTCTTTATTTATTTATTTAAAAATTTTAGTGCATTGCAATCATCTTGAAGGATTTCAGGGTGGTTGACGTATACATGCACTCATCGGTCAATTAGTTCCCCAATTCCCACTCCCCCTGCCTCCCTCCTCCTCCCTTCCCATTTTCAGCATAGTAGTTGACTTTGATATCTTTGTGTATTTCCATCCTGTGTACCAGTTTGTTTCCCTCTCCTTCCCTCCTGTCTCCCCCAGTTAGTTCACCTTCTTCGCTCATCTAAGGTTTCCTCTCTTTGTCTAGAGTCCCTCCTGTGTGGTGTCGTGGCTCATCCTCCCATGACCTCAGCATTGGAGTACTCCGGGGCTCACCCTCCCTTCATCCCCAATGCTGGGGGGAGGCATTCTCTGTGGGAGGGGCCGAGGGCTCACCGGCCCCAAGTCCCCAGTGCTGGGTGAGGGGTTCTCCAGGGGCAGGGCCAAGGGCTCACCTGTCCCGCATCCCCAGCACCGGGGAAGGGGGTCTCCAGGGGCGGGGCCCAGAGCTTTCCCACCCCATGTCCCCAGCACTGGGGTTCTCTGGGGGGCGGAGCCAAGGGCTCGCTTGCCCTGCATCCCCAGCGCCAGGGGGAGGGGTTCCTTGGGGGTGGGGCCAAGGGCTCACCTTCCCCTTGTCCCCAGCGCTGGGGATCTCTGGGGGTGGGGCCAAGGGCTCACTGCCCCGTGTCCCCAGCACCAGGGGGAGGGGTTCTCTGGGAGTGGAGCTGAGTGTTCGCCTGCCTTGCATCCTCAGTGTGGATGGGGGCATGGCCAGGGGCTGACCCTCCAGTGTTCTAAGTGCTGGGCTGCAGGGGAGGGGGCCATGTCTCATCTACCTATGTCCCCAGTTCTGAGGTGCTCCAGGATGGTGTTGGGCTGCTCATGGGGGGCCATGGCTTGCCAGCTTGTGTTCTCAGAGTTGGGCTGCTCCTGTGTATGGCCACCTCTTCTTTGTCTCTCCTCATTGCACTCGTTGCGAGAGCAGAGGCTCACAGCCCACCCCTGAAACCATCGTCGTTGTAGGTGCAGGTCTGGATTGACTTGGTCTTCATCATGTTCCGGAGTTGATCGGTTTCAATGGTGCTCTATAGTCGCTGGTTTCACAAGGATCTGCTGTCTCTTTGCTGTTGGTCTCCAGGAGTAGTGGTGTAGACGTGGCCCCGCATAGATGGCGCCTTCACCTCTGCTCTCCATTTACAAGGTGAAATGCGTGGAGTTCTGTTTAGCCCCTCGCTCTGTCCACTGCCTCACATTCCACTGCTCTTCAGCTCTCTTTGTTTTGTTGAGTTTTGTCTGCCTCGATTTCCAAGTTTTGGAGTGTCGATGACAGGCTGCCTCCCTTTATCTCACTCACCCGTGTTCTTATTGGGTGGCTTCAGGGGGCCATGGCATATTCATCCATGTCCTCAGTGCTGTGGTGTTCTGCGCTGGTGCTAGGCTACTCCAGGGGAGCCATGTTTCACCTGCTCGTTTTCTCAGTGTTGGGGTGCTCCTGTGCCTGGCTGCCTCGTCTATGTCTCTCCACATTGCTTTCTTTGCAGGGGCTGAGGCTCGTGTACAACCCTTTGCAGTCATTGCCATTATAGGTATGGATCTGGTTCAACTTGGGCTTCATCATGGTCCGATGTTGACTGCTTTTGTTGGTGGGCTATAATTGCTGGTTTCACAAGAATCAGCTGTTTCTTTGCTGGAAGATTCCGGGAGCCGCATGGCTCAGCCAAGATCGCGCCTTTGTCTCCACTCTCCGCTTACCAGGTGAAATGCTTTGAGCTCCCTACCGCCCTCCGCTCTTTCCACTGCCTCACATTCCGCTGCACTTTGGTTTTCATTGTTTTGTTGAGTTTTGGCTGCCCTACTTTTCTTTTCCAAATGCAGTCTTCCTGCTGGCTGAGCTCTGACTCTCAGGGAGCACAGGCAACACCCTGCCTTTCACTATCCGCCATCTTGGTTCTCCCTCTGATCTTTTAAAAAATCTTCAGAGAGAACAGAATAAAAACCCAGGGAAGTGAATTGACTGTCTCTGCAATATTTATGCCATGCATTTTTATAGTACTTTTTTAACTTATGTTTTTGTAATAATTATTTCCCTTGTTTATCTTTCTGAATGATTAGGAATACTAATTCAAATTTTTTTCTCCCTTGCTGAAATTTTAGATTGTGAAGTTTAACAATTAAGAAATACTTCATTAGCTGATTAAATTGCATAGCAAGAAGAAACCAATATAGAATATTTATTGTCGGTAGTACTTTTTTATTTTTTGCGGTACTGGGGATTGAACCCAGGGGCATTCTACCTCCGAGCTACACCCCCAGCCCTATTTTTTATTCTTTATTTTGAAACAGAGTCTCACTAAGTTGTGGAGGTCTCACTAAGTAGCTAAGGCTAGCCACGAACCTGGATCCTCTGGTCTCAGCCTCCCAAGTACTGGGATTACAAGCGTGCGCCACCACACCTGGCTATTGTCAGTAGTACTTTCAATGACATCTCTAGATTTCTTCTATATTTCATTAAATACACATTAATTTCTATATACTCCCTTTTCATAAGCTTCCAGCAATTTTTATCTAAGTATATAAAGAAGCAATAATGAAACCCATTATCAATTATTAGATACTTAATTTCTAAGTTGACAATGTTAGAACAAGTGTACTATAACTCTTTTGTATTAAGAAAAAATGTTTAATAAATAAATAATGTAATCTGGATATTCTTCTTTTTTACATTATTAAAATTTTATTGAATTTATTGCACCAAGAAATTATAAGAATATGTAGGTCTTAGGTTAAAATTATTTTGTCCAATAACTTCACAATAAAATAAAGATTTCTTTCAAAATATAAATTCTTATAAAGGGAAAATGATAGAAACCTATGAATATTTAATATTTTATCTGCCTATTAAGAGATAATGCTGAGCTGGTCATGGTAAAACATGCCTGTAATCCCAGTACTTAGGAGACTGAGACAGGAGTATCATAGGTTCAAGGACAGTCTCAGCGACTTAGCAAGACCCTCAGAAACTTAGCAAGACCCTGTTTCAAAATAAAAAGTATAGAAAGGGCTTGGGATATAGCTCAGAGGTATAATCCCCCAGGTTAATCCCCCAGTAACAAAAAGAGAGAGAGAGAAAGAGAGAGAAAATTCTGAGCAGACCAAGTGAGTGACATATTTTAATGATGTTTTTGGAAGCAGTATTTAGGCTGGTGGTGACTAAATTCCTCACATGTCACTTGTTAATGTGCATATTTTTATTGAAATAGGCAAATATAATTTATCAGTCTTCTTTTTATATATTTACTCTAATTGATCTTTATTTTCTTTCAAGAAAATAAAACATTTTTTTAATTTAACACATGGAAACCACTTAATAAAATATTTCAGTGAAATTACCAATCATATTTAAAAGTAGAATTAGCCATTCTGTTCTGTATTCTGGGGCAGAAGGCATTATTCTATTTAACCTTACCGACATGGATATAATAAGGTAGGAAAAGACATAAATATTTTCTAGCTTAGCCAACTATCTTTACAGATAAGAAAGCTGTGAGGTAAGACTTACAGAGGCCCATTTATCTGATGAAAGTTGTGCAGCTAGTTATTGGCAGAATTAGAGCCAAACCTGTTTTCTGACTCCTTATCCAATATTCTATACACTATGTCATGCTGCACATTCTATATAATAAAACTATTACCTTAACATTTCTGAAATTTCTTAGCAAAACTTATTTTTACTAAGTTTACTAGGATAATAGCAATACTGCTCACTTCTTAAAAATGAGTCCAATGAATGGAGGCCAAGTTGTAGGAGCAAGGAAAAAGATTTATATGGCAAGGCAGCAAAACCAAGAAAATGGGGGCAGGGGCTTGTAGCCTTAAAAATTAAAAACCATCTTAGATCAGCATAATTTTCAGGCTCTTTGTATCCTTAGTGAAGGGGAAAAGGAGGGCTTCAGTTAGGAATAGATTGCAGGCTGGAGACTTCTAGTTGCTGCTGGGTGGTCAGGAACAGGATATCTTGAAGCCAGGTGCTTGGCAATCTGTTGATCACTGCGCTCTGATATAACTTGAAAATATTTTACTCTTATCTTGCTGTCTTCAGCTTTGAAGGGGAAGGACAAAGATTTGAAAGGTTTTGAATAAACTTAACCTTGTACTACCAGTTCTGGACAGACATTCCCTAAATGACTAACATGTCTATGTGCAGAGCTGAGCAGAAGCAATCTGGCCCAAAGGTTAAGGTAGCCAAGGAGACAGATGCAAGATGAAGGTGGAGATGACAAGCTTTTCACCCTGGTTTAGTCACCCATTGGACATTTGCAGGCCCAAGTGAAGAGTCAGTACTTCAGACAAAAACCACCTTTTAAGTCCCTAAAACTGGCAACCATCTTCATTATAAGCCATACTTCAGAGGTGCTATCTACATCAAAGTTAGTGGGATACACTAGTATATGACTTAGATTTTCCCTTGGTTAAAATATTATTTTCATTTGTATAATATAGACTTGTAAATTACTCATGAGGTAAAATCAGACATAATTTTTAAGCACATTTTCTAGAAGTTTTCCTTTTTTTTGTGTGGTACTGGGGATTGAAACCAGAGGCATTCTACTTCCAAGATATATCCCCTCCCTTTTTAAATTTTTGTTTGGAAACACAATCTTGTTAGGTTGCTGAGAGTCTCACTAAGTTGCTGAGGCTGGTCATGAAACTGTAATCCTTCCGGGTCAGCCCTCCAAGTACTTGGATTATAGGCATGCATCACCATGCCTGACTCCTGGAAAATTTTAAACAAATATGTGAAATACTAACAAAAGTTAAATGACAAAATTTAAAAATGTATATTTTCTGATTCATAAAAGAAACCAAGTATTCTCCAGCATTTTTTGAACAATAAAATATAACAGGCACTTGTAAGAGTGACAGATTAGTGACATGGGAGGTTTATACAATGACTGGTTTTGTGAATTCCACTAGGTGGTTTATACTTTTCTAGATAGTTGTGAGATGCCATTTTATACAGAGGTATGCTGAGGGTCAACGTTGAATTTTATATAGATTATTACATGATGAAGTATATTGGATTAATATTAAAGGTGAGAAAGTAAGTGGAATTAGAACTCAATAATTACCATGAAATGTTTATAAAGTGGTCATGTGTGAATGACCAAGGAATGACAGTGAATGTAAAAAAAAAAAAAAGGGAAAGAGTTCAAATATTAAAATTTTGGTTTTCCTGGTTTTGGTGACTAAAGGAGAAAAATGAGATGGAAAGAACAAATCTGAAATGTCTGCCCTTAATTAGTGAATTTAGCAAGAGAGAAAAGAATTCAAAATAGCTGGAAGTAAAAATCAGTAAGTTCCATTTTAGACATTGAGTTTGAGGTGGTTTTGTGTCTTCCAAATGGTGATGAAAAGTGATAGAATTTAGAAAAGTGGTAGCTGAAGTTTTGGATGTGGATGAAATCTCTTAAGATATGGATATAAAGCAAGAATAATAAAAGGCCAAAGGTGAAGCTCAGTTCTACCATTACATTAAAGAGGTAAAATGAGGAAATAATGAAATAATAGATTTACTGAACAGGGATAAAAGCAAGAGAGCAGTGATACCATCACACTGCAAACACTAGGTGGCGCTAAATGTTCTTTTCTGTTTTGTCCTTTTCCCGGTGGGTGGGTCAAGTTAAAGGGCAATGCTAGTTTTTGACACAAGGTATGGGCATAGTCTCCTTTTTGCTATTTGGTTCATTTGTTTTTCTTTCACTTCTCAGGAATATGATCTTAGACCTAAGGTGTTATCTTTAGTCATAGAGTTTGGGTTATATGATAGCTGGATGAGCTCTGGGTATTAAGACAATCCAGTCTCCACCTGACTCCTGCCCTCATTAAATTCCATTACCATTATTTTCCCAAATTGTGATTTGTGGACCACCTGCATCATAAGTATCTAATTAAACTACCAATCTACTGAATCAGAACAAAGTGGTGTGGGTGGTGTCCTGGTAAATTGCAAACAAGCAACCCTTAAATGCTTTTGTTTCATAAAGTACAGAAAAATTAGTTCAGATTTAAAAATGTAATACTGGGCCTAAGAAAATGGAGCCATGAATTCCAGGGTTTAAACTTGCCCTGTTCAGTACGATAGCTAGTAGCTATCGTATTGAATGATATTAATATTATGTCTTAATATTATTACTGTTGTTGAACAGAATTTATAATTTTATATAAGCATAATTAAATTTAAAATTAAAACCTGATATTTCTATCAGTAAAACTTTTAAGTATTATTGGAACAATTTAGTTATGTGAAACTATTTATTCAGCAGTAAATTTTGTAGAATTTGAATGCAGGGTATTTCTGATAAAAATTTAGCATCTAAATTGAATGCTCTGTCTTTCAATCCACATTGGGTGTTGAAGATTTAACATGAAAAGGGATGTAAAATATCTCATTAGTAATTTTTATATTGATTACTTATTGAAATGGGAATGTTTTGATTATATTTAGAAAGATGAACTATAATATATAAATATATCAAAATAATATGTACTGGTTATATTGTATATTTATATTACATATTGTATAATATGATGCATCATATTACATATTATATATAATAAAATATGCATAAACCTATATAATAGAACAAATACATTAATAAATGATATAGGAATAAAATATATTAAAAAATTAATTTTTCTTCTTTTATTTTACTATTTTCAAATGTTACTGGAAATTTCCATATGTTAGTAGTCTAGGCACAGATTAGCGGTGTCCTCTCTGCAGTGTCTCAAAGTCCTATTTGCTGGTCAGGCTCATTCTCATCTGAAGGCCCCATTTGAGAAAAATTCCCATCTGAGCTGGTTCTCATTGTTAGCAGGATTCATTCCACTGTGGTTGCAAGGCTGAAACTTGCCACTCCTACAGGCAGCCCTCAGTTCTCTGCCACAGTCTCTCCACAGTCAGTTCTCAATGAAGCGGCTTGCTTGTTGAAGGCCAGCAGAGAACAAAAGCAACTCTGGCAACAGAATCCGGTAATGTAACATCATTAGTGGGAGTGATGTCTCATCACCTTTGGAAATGTCACCTTGATGTAGGATACAAGAAATAAACAGGTAAAAAGAAGACAGGGACAAAAAGAAAAAGCAAAATATAACTTTAATATAAGAATGTGGTGCTGAAGTGCCTCAATGTTTCCTCCCCAAACCAGTTCTGTTTCCCAGGCCTGTCTCTCCCAAATTTCTGGGAAATCTGTAGATCCTAGAGTTAAATGAAAGAAAGTATAATTGCTCCGTGCATTGTTAACAAGAGAGATATGATACCTTGAGAAACATATAATTTAGGACACTCTCCAGTTTATCTGTTAATCAGATGATAAAGATGTTGATCAGCCTGAGGACTCTAAAGATGAGCAGACCACCAGAAATCATGTTGGGACTATTGGACTGAGATCATCCTCCGAGCTACACCTCAGGCTTTTTTTTTTTTTTTTTTTTTTTTTTTTTGCGGTACTGGGGATTGAACTCAGGGGCGTTCTACCTCTGAGCTACACCCCCAGCCTTATTTTTCATTCTTTATTTTGAAACACGGTCTCACTAAGTTGCGGAGGGCCTCACTAAGTAGCTGAGGCTGGCCGCAAACCTGGATCCTCCTGTCTCAGTCTCCCAAGTACCGGGGTTACAAGCGTGGGCCACCACACCCAGCCCTCTCCCTCTTGAGATGGCCTGCGTCCTCCCTTGAGTGTGCATTTCCTACTTTCGTAAACAAAATTCTATGTCTCTGACTAGCATGTGCTGAAATTCTTTTCCATCACGTTAGCCAAGGACCCCACCGATCCTGAGTTCCCGAGTCGAGGAATGGACCTGCCATCCCCAAAAACCTAACTGTGGAAGAGATCACCTCTTATCTTTGCCATATTCTCTTGATTAGGGGCAAGCCTTAGGCCTCCATCATACTCAAGGGGAAGGAATGACGCAGGACAGGATTGCCAGTACACAGATAGCACTGGGGTCATCTTCGGGTCTGCATGGCAGGTAAGTGTAGAATCACATGTCAGTTCCTGTTAGCAGTAACCCACAATGCCAACTAGCATATGAAATGCTCTTATTTCTGCGTTTTCTCGAGGTTATTTGAATTTAACTTAAGCACTCCTCTTGGAACAAGTATGCATTACTTGAATGGAAATGAACTCGAAGCATATAAAGGAAAAAGAGGTCTCAGCAACACAAACTCTCAGCAGCTATTTCATTTGTTCATATTATGGCAGTAGCTGAAAAGGTGATATAGTAATGTAAGACAATATGCAGCTTAAAATGAAACTGCTGTTGATAGAAAAGTAAAGACCACTTCCTTTAGGGAAAACGACGTCAAATCGAATGAAGGATATGCGTAAGTTGTATTGTGACTCACTTTTAACTTACTTTTATGTACTTTAAATTCACTTTAACACATATGCCTGTAATTCCAGTACTTGGGAGACTTCAAGACCAGCTTCAGCAATTTAGAGAGACTCTCAGCAACTACCACGATCCTGTTTCAAAACAAAAAAATAGAAAGGGCTGAGGGTGTAGCTCAGAGGTAGAACCTTCCTGGGTTTAATCCCCAGTACCAAGAAAAAAAAATCACTTTAACATAAATGTAGAAAAACTTGGTAGAATAAATTCACCAATTTAAGAAAATATATATCTCCTAATCCTCTTTTGCTCATAGGCACCTGGTGCTAATATAAATTTACTATAAGCATAATTATATTGTTAAAGCAGAACTATGCATAATTAATAGAATGACTTTACATGGAACAATCAAAGGTCCTGTGGCAAATATTGTCAAATATTTGAGGTTCCCCTGAAAAAGATAAATTGTGCAGGAGGGAAATAAATAGAATCATAGGAGAAATGAGTTTTCCTCTCCTGAAAATCTGAACTTGCACAGATTTCAATAATTTCAAGTGTTTATAGTGATGAGACTTGTTAGCTGAAGGGCATGTGGATCATTCACATACACTTACAAGAGATTAGTGATTTGTATTTCTGGCATTAATAAAGCCTAATCTTGGACATAAATTCAGTAGAATGTTAACTTCTGGGTAGCACTAAGTAAGGCTGAATATGAAAAGGAGGAAATGGCAGATAATGAAATGAAACAGTACAATGAATATTTAAGTACAGTATTAATATGAAATTTGTCAAGTATTAATTTTCTTCATAGTGCATCAAATTGGAAATTTATCTTATTTCTATGAATCCTTCAGTAACTCTTTATCTTAATATTGGTAATTTTGACCTTAATTTAATTTTGATCTTTTTTCTTGAAATTATATGCCTTCAATAATTATTTTTCTTTTATATCTTATTTTCTAATATCACATAAATTAATTAGCTAACAGGTAACAGTGTAAAATTTACTACTAGAGCTTAATAAAAATTATTAGTAATGTAAATTCAGAATACATTTTAGGTTGGGTCAATTATTCCTGGGCAAATGTTAACATTTATTAAGAAATAAAGAGGGAAAGTTAAAAAATAGAAGCAAAAACAATATCATTATCTTCTTGTACTTACTTTTTCTTTCTTTATTGGTTTTACTTATTTTTTATAAAATTAATATATAAAAGAGTTTCTGTGGAAATCATGCATTTCTAAAAAGAATAATTTGCATGTACATTTACCAGGTACTAAAACGTATAGCAGATGAATAATAGAGAACATCAGCATTACAAGTAGCCTGAATATTATTCTCAAAGAACAATGTTATAGAAAAAACGTAGTAAGCTATATTCCAACTGAGAGAGTGTTACTAAAAAAATGCAACGTATTTCAAAGGCATTTATTTAGCTCTCTTTTACAAGTTAACAGAGAGAATTTTACAAAATCTTGAAATTTTCTCTACCATTTTTATTTGAGAATTTAATAGTGAATGTTGAAATACGTATATAATTGATAATTGAAGCTAGGAGCAATGGCACACTCCTGTAAACCCAGTATTTGGGGCAGGAGTATGGCAGGTTCAAGGCTAGTGTGCATTAACTTAGTGAGATCGTTTCAAAATAAAAAGATCTAGCCGAGAGTGGTGGCACACACTTGTAATCCCAGTATTTGGGAGATTGAGGCAGAAGGATCGCAGGTTCACAGCCAGCCTCAGCTAATTAGTGAGGCCCTCCGCAACTTAGTGAAACTGTTTCCAAATAAGAAATAAAATAGGGCTGGGGGTATAACTTGGGGGTAGAATGAATCTGGGTTCAATCCCCAGTAACATATATTTATATTAACATTATATATATAACATTATATATGTAACAATATATATATATGTATATATATAGAGAGAGAGATGTATATATATACATCTGTGTGTGTATGTACACAGATGTATATATATATATACATATATATGCATATATATGTGTGTGTGTATGTGTGTGTGTGTGTGTGTGTGTGTGTGTGTGTATGTATGTGTAGTTGAAGACACCTATTAACAGGAAACTGTCAGCAAAAATATTTGCTTTCTCACCAGTGGAAATAGGGCTTCAGAGCTAAGCGTACTCAGCTAATCATTGCTATGATTTGGATATTGAAAGATCCCCCAAAGGCACATGCATTAAAGGGCTAGTCCTCAGGGTGGTGCTACTGGGAGGTGGTTAAGCTTTTTCTGTGATGAGACCTTATGGGAAGCTCTTAGGTCATTGGAGGCATTCCCCTGAAGCAGATTGTGAGACTCTGGTCTGTACTCTGTCTCCATGCTTTCTAGATCATAAAGTGAGCAATTTGCTCTGCCATGTGCTAGTGTCATCATGTGCTGCCTTTCAGGGAGGTGCAAAGCAAGGGGCCACTAGTTCTTGTGCTAGAACCTCCAGAACCCTGAGGAAAGCAAGTCTTTTTTCCTTTATAAGTTAGTTATCTTAGGTATTTTGCTAAAGTAATAGGAAACTGACTAATACAAAGGTCAATCTATTATTTTATGATTAAATATTTGGCCAATAACCTGGGAGATGTCAGCAAATAATATGTGCTTACTAAAGTTGAACAAATAATCAGCCTAGTGGAAATCATATTGCTATATTGCATCATATTGTTTTATTTAATGCTATATCACATCATATCATTTTATATAATGTGTTTACTTTTTTCTTTCAGTTATTACCATGTAGCTAACCATCCCCAAATTTAATGGTGTAAAGCAACGGTTTTATTATTCTTCATAATCAGATTTGACAGGAATTTGAGCAGGGATTGGCTAGGTTGTTATGTTTATCAGTTGGGGGCCTCTCAATGGCTGCATTAAGCTGGGGGCTGAGCGAGGGAGGAACATGCTAGATGGTTTTACTCTCATGTCTGTTGTTTCCATATTCCTCTGTAGGCTTCTCCATATAGCTAGCTTAGATTTCCTCACAGAATGGTTAAACATCTTTTATGACAACTGGATTCATGAGTGAAAATGATCGTGATAGGGATTGTACCAGGAAGGCCTGGAACATGCTCTGTATCACTTCTACAATATTTTGTTGTCCCAAAGGAGTCCACAGCCCACATTCAAGTTTTTCAATAGTATTAAAGTGCTAGAAAGTAAATTCATGAATAATTTGACTTCTGCCTGATTCTGCAGCCTTTATTTTCTTCTTCCCTACTAGACTCTGAAACTGACATTTTAGACTGTTTATCCAAAGGAAAAATGTTTGCCATTTATAATGTTCATGCTTGCTTCCTTAGACTGAGAGTATTCCTGTGAGATACCTGCATAAAGGTTGCTGTTTCTTTCTCTTTCATAGCCCAGTACAAATAGCCCCTGTGGAATTCTATCTATGACCACCTTATTTTAGCAGCTATTCCATCCAGTTCTCAATTATCTTTATTCATAATTTTCTTCATTATTTATATTTATATATAGTAATATGTATTTTAGTTATTTGTTCACTTATTTATTGTCTGTTTCCTTCATCAGAATATTAGCACCACAAAGGAACAATGATTGATTTATAAATTTATGCTTAGAATATAAGTAGCATACTTTGTATACAAATGGTGTTTTCCTAATAAATGTTTATTTAATGAAGAACTGACAAAAAAGATCCCAATAGTTTAAAGTGAATGACTGGAATGTATACTTGCTATGTATTTTTGTATGTGTGTGTAGAGAACATCTAGAAGATTCAGCAGAATATTATCCTTACACACTATCTTTGGGTAGTGGTATCATCGGTTTATTTTCTTGTTTTACTTGTCTTTCTTTTTATTTACAAAATCTAAGTATGGATATTTATATAGCATTTTATATATCAGGAATTTAAAGACAATTTAATTGTAATTTTTTTCCTAAAATATATTTTTTCTGATAAAATTTAAATTTTGTCTCATGTTGTTCTTATACTGTAGATTCTCTGTGTGCACAACGAGTAATCTAAACTTTCATGGTTTATTTTCACTTAAACAGTGTTTTTCCCTACAGCATACAAGTAACTCATGCTAGGGTTTCATGTAAATTGAAGCTAATTAAGTCTGATCAATATATTAGTTTCCTTTTGGGATGCATTCAAGTAATTGTATAAATGATAAAAGAAAATTAATATCCACATTGCCCTTGGCATAACACTTTCTCCTCTGCTATTTAGTAAAAAATGGATCACATAAATGTTAAGTTTGTGCTGTTCTGCTGACACTGAAACTTAAAGAAGGCCCCTATGCTATTAAGCTAAAGTTAAAAGAGTAGAGCTAAAGAAATTTCTCTATTGTAAGAGAAATGTGAGCTTTGCAGAAAGTAAATTGGCTAGGAGAAATTCAATGAGGTGCCATCTAAAATGAGTAGATAGAGTAAAGAGCACTTTGTAGGACCTGTGAGAAAGCAATTTAGATATTCGTGGTGATAGCTCAGAGACTTGGATGCCTAGACGTAATCTAAATCTGAGACTGTTTGAAGGATATTGAACCGAAACACTCTGTCTAGGATCATTTTTGTGTTTATCTTTACTTGTTGAACTGCCATCACTGTTAAGCATTAATTATTTATTATATCATTCCATTAAAAAGAGTGCTAGAAGCCAGGCATGGTGGTGCACACCTGTAATACCAGTTCTTGGGAGGCTGAGACAGGAGAATCACAGGTTTGAAGTCAACCTCAGCAACTTAGTGAGACCCTGTTTCCAAACAAAAAATAAAAATAGGGCTGGGTGTATATTATCTTTTGAATGTCCAAAGAATTAAATGTTTATGTTGAATAAGTCTCTGTTAAATAAAAGATCAAAATACCTCATTATTTATGAATCCATAAACCCAATTTATTCATTGTTATCTATTACCAGAAAGAATTCTATTAAACCATTTATATACATTATCTTCTTTAATCCCTGTGAATACCAAATAGGCTTGATATGATCAACCTCCTTTTAAACATGAGAAAGTGAGACTCACAGCTCACAAAACTTATTGAAACTCAGAACTACTAATGGACAAAGCTGGTATTTGAACCCAGTTCCCAGACTGAAAACCAGAGAAATATGTTAGAAATTTGATGAAGTATCTTTTAATTTTAGAGTTAAATGACTTTATAAAGCAAGAAAATGACAAATTTAACTGCAAAATAATGTTAAGTGACTTGTAAAAACAAAGCAATAAGATAAAGATACAATTAGTGTTATATGTGACAAATAGCAATAATCTTAATGAGGAATAAATGTTATCAAATAACATTAGCAGAAATGGAGACAAAGATAGGACAGATAGATTGCAAAAGAGGAACTAAAGATGGAGCATTAACATATAAAAGTATGCTGAAATACTTGACAATTAAATATGTAACTGCCTTTGAACTGAAAAATTCTCTTCCTTCCTTCCTTCCTTCCTTCCATTTTTTTTTTTTTTTTGTACTGAGGATTGAACCCAGGGGCATTCTACCTCCGGGCTACACCCCCAGCCCTATTTTTTATTCTTTATTTTGAAACAGGGTCTCACTAAGTTGCGGAGGCCTCACTAAGAAGCTGATGCTATCCTCGAACCCGGATCCTCCTGTCTCATCTTCCCAAGTACTGGGATTACAAATGTGCGCCACCACGCCCGGCAAAAAATTCTTTTTAAATTATGAGATAGGTCACAGCTGTGAAGGAAAAACACAGAAACAAAAACATATACAAATAAAAAAGAGATTTGCTTTGAAATAAGTGATAAAGAAGTCCAGTTTTTAAAAGCACTTGGTCACCACATTCAAGAAAAGAATCAAAAAAGAAATTAATTTAGCCGGGCATGGTGGCGCACGCTTGTAATCCCAGTACTTGGGAGGCTGAGACAGGAGGATCACAGGTTCGCTGCCAGCCTCAGCTACTTAATTAGGCCCTCCACAACTTAGACTCTGTTTCAAAATAAAGAATAAAAAATAGGGTTGGGGGTATAGCTCGGTGGTAGAATGCCCCTGGGTTCAATCCCTAGTGCCGCAAAAAAAAAATAATTTAAAATCAAAGCAGAATGATTAAATTTACTGAATTTACAGTTAGACTATTTATAGTGAAAAACAACAATTTCTCACATTGCCATCATATCTATAAAGGTCATATTTTATCATCAGATAAGAACGGTGCAAAAATCAAGGATAGAGTTATTTTATTATGGAACTAGGAAGTTTGAAGCCTAGAACTAAATAGCATACATGACCCAATTATTGCCAGTTTATCTCTCAGTGCAAAATGTTTTGTTTTATCTTGTTTTCTGGCTGTGGAGCGTAAAGTACATGCCTACCTGTAATGGTTTCTGAGCAATGCCTTTATCATTTCCATAATTTAAACAATTGTAAAAGACTTGTTACATAAGATGAAGAAAAATGGGTAAAGTTATACACAGCTAGTATAAGAGCAAATTAATGTACTTTTCCCCTGTTAAGAAATCTTCAAAATATGCATACCTTTTAACTCAGGAATATCCTTCCAGAAATATATTTGGACAAATAGACCATTATTTATCTATCAAATATGGTCATAATAGCATTGTTTATAATATATGAATTCTGGTATAACTTCTATATGCCATTATTAAGGGATGGATTAAATTTTAGCATATTCATTAAATGACAGTAACACAGGAATATAGAAGATCTTGAGACAAAGGTGCCCGAACTTTGAGTGAAAATGATTTTCAGAATTCTAGAATTCTAAACCCAAACTCTTAATAGAAAAGATAAAATGAAGATGTGTTCAGATATGCAAAAAATTCACTCCTTGCAGCTTTGACAGAAGCTAATGAAGGGTGTGCTCCAGTGAGACAAGAGGATAAACCAAGAAAGAAGACATAGAATCCAAGATTCATGTATCCAGCGCAAGAGGAAGCTCAGGAGATTCCTGGGGTCATGAAAAAGGAAGGTCTTAGCTTAAGAGTCAAGAAGCAGAGCAGCCTGGGAGAGCTGGTATAGATTGGAGCAGGGAAGTCATAGACCTCTAAAAAGGAGATGTGTCGGTGCAAGGCTGGAGGAAACAAAGAATGGTAAATTATTCAGAGTTGAGTCTGGAAAATTGTACTGAGAGTTGTTTTTTGGCAGTTGGTGAGGTGAGGAGATTTAACTATAAGTTCAAATAAAAAAATGAAACAAGTGTTACTAAAAATAATAAAATTACAATGCCAATTTCTTTACTAGAAATTGGTCAATAAATACAAAGAAGTAATGGAATTCAAAAAACATGTTCTATCCCAATTTGGAAAATACTCATCTATCAGTATAGATTAGAAAGCCTATGCATAAAATGTTAACCATAATTAATACTGAATCATACTCTTCTGACTTTTATATTGAACATTACATCACTAACATAAAATAATTAATGCTCTATTCCTAAAACATTGGTAGATCTGTGACAATAGGTAGGAAAAAAACACAAGATTAGACAGTAACTTCTAATGCTATAATTTAAACCACACTTTTAATTCCAACAGTTTAAATACTGAAACCTATACTTTCAAGTGTCCCTTATTTCATTCAATTCATCGTTTGAGAAGTTAAAGCTAGATATGAAAGAATTCTGTAAAGATTAAATAATATTTGCCAAAATTTCATTTTTTAGAATAAAGTATTAAAACTTCAAATTTTCTTGTAATCCATAAAAGTGTTATTTTGGTCCTTGCCAGTCTAATAATAATAGTTATAATAACAGGTTTTTTAAAGGCTTAAGTTCCCCTTTCATGCTTACAGGATAAACAGAGAATTGGCACAGAAATTATAGGTTTTAGATCAACAAAACCTGTGTCTATCATTAGAAGTAGGGAAGGAAGCTCAAGTGTCTAATAAGGGTTTGATAAAGCAATAGTTTCCTACAGTGGAAGCATCCTATGAAGTATGGGGACAGTTTCTGCTAACTCTCTTTCAAGATTAATATATTTTCTTTCACTCTAACTGAGGATTCCTTCCAGACATCTTTTTTTGTTGTTGCTTATCTATATCGAACCTAACATGGAAAATAAATGCATTGTGCCATAACATCAAACACAAAATACATTTTCTCTATAAAAATATTATTTTGTCCTTTAATTTTCCATATTACATTCCAAAAACCATGTATTCCCTTCAAAAATTGATTATATTGGTTTTTTTCAACATTGGGAATAATAAGTAGCTAAGGGATAAATGTTTTTTGATCTCTAATTTTCCAAATCTGATATTTCTTTTATATTTTCATATTCTAAATTAGCTAATGTTGACATAATACATGTATTTGTCCAAACTAGGAAGGTCAGAGTAGACATCAATCTATATATCTTAACTCCTTCCTCAGGTAGATCCTCAAACACATGCCCTTAGGTCTCTTCTATTTTAACCATCTGTTTTTAGTTGAGGCCCTCTTCATTTTTATGTTGGAATATCATAATAACATCCTAACTCATGTATATATTGTGTGTATACATAATTGAAATATATTTACATATACACTTATTCTTGAAGCACCTAAGTCTGATATCACCTCCCTATTTAAATACCTTTATTATTCCCACTAGAAAGTAAAAGCACACTTTCATATTTTTGTGTCAATAATGTATCCCTTTCCTTCCACCTCTACATCCAATACATCATCATTTTACTGTTAACAATAACTTTAAAATACTATTCCCATACCCCTGTTTATCTTACCTCTTTGTCATGACTTCGGGTCAGTGTTTCTTAAGGGAGGTTGCCCTGGGAACTTTTTTCAATGCCTGGAGACATTTTGTTGTTGTTGTCAAAGTAGAGGTGAGGAGGACCTTACTGACATCTAGTGAGTAGATGGCTAAACACTCTACAGTGCACAGGAGATCACCCCAACAGCTAAGAATGACCCAGTGCAAAACTTCAATAGTGCTGAGGTTGAGAAACTCTGACAGAGCAAATCTCTCCATCAATCTTGTTTCCAACCAAGTCATTTTTCCACACTGCAGTCAAAGTGGACCCTGTAAAACTTAAAAGACTTTGTACTTTGTACTTGAATTTTTAATAGTTCCTGAGTACAAGGTCTGAAAAGTTTACAGGATTCCTCATGATTTGATTTGCAATTAACCATTTATTTCTTCTGCCATCCTTTCTTCTTTCTATACCAAGCTTCCGCTCTATTGAAGTACTTTCTGTTCTGTGAACATCCATCCTCTCTCTGCATTTTCTGGATTCTGGCATTTTAACAAGCTGGACTTCAGCCTGATTGCTGTGATGCTCACATGTTAATCCTTGCTACCTTTGGACATAGGTCTGCTTCTGAGGAAAAATTGAATGTAGTCAAGAATAAGCACAGTAACCAGCGTCACTGGAGGCTCTGAGAGAGCTTACTGAGTCATTTTGAGAACGAAAACAGTTCATTTTCGACTTCATGTTGAGTGCTAAAAAATGTCCAGTTTCATTGCTATTGTTACTTTGCTGTTGTTTATACTTTAACCCACTATAAGATACTTCTGAGACAAAGGTTTTCTCCCCATTTGTTTTGGCACTGGGACTTGGAGTTATCCCACCAGGACAGAGTGGCTAAGGAAGATGGACTTCCCTTCATTTCATTTATAGACTCCCCAGAGATTGGTGTGGGTGCCAGCGGCAAGTTATGTAGAGAGTCCTGTGAGCATTGGATTTTATTCCATCTACTTAATAGCCAGGAACTTGCAAAATAATGGAGAAAAAGATGGCAGGTTTGGAGACACCTGGGAATTTCTCCTGCCTACACTTTAAGAAAGAAAAATCAATATGAGCAAAATTTCTGGTGATAGTAACTTGTTTAGGTGAGGTAGGGAATAATAATGATTTCCTTTATTTTTTTTTTACTCCAAAATGGTGTCATGGAAGAGATCATTAGAATATCAATGTTTCCATTAGGAATTTTAAACAACTTTTATAACAAAGAAAATTCATTTATTTTGCTAATCTGAGAATGATGAACTTTTTTTAGAATAAAAATGTCCCACTGACTTATACAGATAGAGCCCCAAAGTTTTATGTCATGTTGCATGATTTTATCAATATTATTGTCCAATTTCTCTAAAAAATTTAAATCCTCTTACATAGTCTATCTGAGTGACTTCATAGAAAATTAGACATTTTTTTCCTTTATGATACTGTGGAGATAAGAACTGCGAGATACACTTCAGTTAGCTCTATACCATTTTTTAATAATTAGAATTTACATGTTTAATTTAAAAAAAACTCAAAGAGATATTTTTTTCCTTATGAAAGACTTGCCACATAGGAAATTTGAATTTTTATAATTCTGCTGTTGCTTTCAGCTATCCACAGTAAAACAGTCTCTTTTACAGGGGAGGAAACAAAAGCTTTCATCTTGTTGACATATTGAAAAGAGGGAGTGAAATGAGTTCAAGTTTGATAAAAAAGTAATTTTCAGAATATGTATAAGCTCAATTTTTCTAAGCATTAAAACCAAGCAACTCTAATGATCATTCTTAACTGTTCTATCTTTTAAAATTATTCCCCAGATAAGAGCAGGCAATTGCCAAGCACTCCCAAAACCCACAGAAGCATTATTTTTCACTTATAAAACTCAAGTACTTTGTATTTTCCTTTGTTTCATTGTCTATTACAGAAGGATAAAAATATTAGCTTTGAGAAAAAAGGAACTATTATATATTATATGTAGCAGAAGTATTTAAATTGCATCTCTGCCTGTCGTAAAAATTGCCAATTAAACAAGTGAACACCATTCAAATTTGATCCTATTTAAGAGAAAACTTATTCAATGATATTCAGAAGTCATCTAGTGGAAGGTTAGATTTTACTGAGGAAGAAATAGCACATATATTACTGGGGAAAGTAAGTGGTTTGGGTTCTGTTTTATTTTAAGTGTGTGCCCTTGCAAAGTAGAATTACAGAAAGAGAGGTACCTTGTCAGAAATATGTCACAAAATACAATATGGATATTATAATCTTGAATCTCAGATATAATACATAGCAAATGAACTATTTGGGAACTAAATATCAGAATATTCTTTCATGCTTTCTATTATATACTAAATGTTGACAATACAAAGAAAGACACCATACAGGAATTCACAATACAGTGGAGAAGATTTGTAAGACCTGAGACAAGACATGCAAAATATTATAATGAAACATTTTACAAAAGAATATGGAATACAGAAGACAACGTTTTTTTACTTCTATTAAGTTGGGAAAATAGTGATAGTAGAGCAAGATGAAAATTAAACTGTACCATAAAGAGGTGGAGGCAATGGAGGCCATATTAGCAGAGAAGCAACAGAAATGAAGAGTCAGGAATTGTGAGAAGCATAGGGTTTATTATGGGTGCAAGTGTGTGGTGGGACTGAGTTTGTTTCTGGAGGGAAGTTGGAAATTTATTTGAAATCATGTTTGAAAGGGCTGGAGGCTATATAAATAATGTTGGAGTTTATTGCATAAATAATAAAATACTGTTACCTATATGAGTGTGGACGGGTTAAGACTTTCAGAAACTAAATCTTGTGAGATGGAGAGAATATAATACTGATCAAAGGTGCTGCAATCAGGATGGCAGGACTTGGTCACCGTACTTTAGGCTAGAGATAGGAGAAGTGCTGACAATAGTGATGAAAAGAGAACTTGCTTAGCAGAGTAAGCAAGGCATGATGATAGGAGCTTGATTTTTACAAGGCGTGTTGTAATTAGAAAACAATTTTTGTTTTCAGTGCAATCAGTTGAAAGTACACAGTTTGGCACAAAACAATTTTATCTTTTCTCTTGCCTCAGACATACAAATAGTTTTATTATTTAGGCATATAATCGCTTCTATTTAATCATAAGACAAATATTAAAAAGGAATGCTTATTTTTTATCATAAAAGTAATATGTGCTTACTACAGAAAATTATTAAAAATGAGAAATATATAAAGGAAAATAAAATGTGACATGTAGTCCCACCATAAAAAGTAACTATTATTAACATTTTTATTAATAATTCTTATATATATCTCTATATATTTATGTATCCCTGTATCTTTGCTTGTACACACACACACACACACACACACACACACACACATATACAAAATTTACATTATATGTGTGCCTCTTTGTTGATGGCTTATTGAGGATAATATATCAGTTGTTTAGGATTACAAAGCAGTAAAATGTCTTTTTTAAATTTTACATTGTGTTACAGATTATGTTGTGATTTAGAAATTTCTCAACTTCTAAAATGGCTTACAGACAAAAGTGTCATAGATATTATAGGAATAACTTTATAGTGAGCCTCTTTGGCTTTTTATGTGGATAATAAATATTGACAGCATATACAGACAAGAAATGGAGATTCACACTTAAAGATTATTTGAGTAGAGCCAGGCGTGGTGGCACACACTTGTAATCCCAGTACTTGGGAGGCTGAGACAGGAGCATCGCAGGTTCATGGCCAGCTTCAGTTACTTAGTGAGGCCCTTAGGAACTTAGTGAGACCCTGTTTCAAAATAAAGACTAAAAAATAGGGCTGGGGTGTAGTTTGGAGGTAGAATACCCCTGGGTTCAATCCCTAGTACTGCAAAAAAAATTTAAAGAAGATTATTTGGTAAAGGAAATATTCTAAAACTTTAGTTCAAATGTAATTAGCATGCCAGTTTAACTTTTATTAAAATATTTAAGGGCTGTGATGTTTAAATTTGAAAAATAACAACCTAAAAACGAATATGTGCAATTTGCAAACTGATTTGATAAGTGGGGAAATTGTCATTGAAATATATATTCAAAGATTGGTTCCTGGGGAGTGAATCTTATAATTAGAGCTCTTACAAAACTGTTATATTAGAGCTTTTATAAAACTCAGGAAGAATATTGCTATTGGAATGAATATTTTAGCATTATTATATAAATTAGAAATTATTTATTTTTCCATAGTAACGTTATTAAAAGTTATTAATATTGTTGATTTTAATTATTGAATAAATGAGTAAAAATAAAATTTTACTTAAATCATAAGTAAAATGTATTGGGGAGAACATGCACAGGATTTTTTCTCCAATCTTGTTTTTCTCAGTGGTCAACATTAAGCTAATTGAATTCAAGTTTTTTACTATATCATTTACATGATTCTTAATTATCTAATTAAATTTAATTACACATAAGTTGAATTACTTTATTTTGATTATTTTTCAACTTCTCACTTATTGTTTCTCTTAGACTGTTTTCATTGTTAACAGCATTGGCAATTCAAAAGTGAGAAATGTCAGTTATTAGACTGATTTAATAAAAGGTTGTTGGGGGGAATATTTTCTTTACCATGAAATTTCTAAATAAAATATACCAGCTTGTGCTTTAATTAAACTGAAAATGCATATTTCCTTTGAGTATTAAATATTCACAGCTGTGAGTTGTTGGATTAGCAACACTGTGAAGTAGGGTTTGAAATAAGCAATTTTTCCATAATGTCTCATTAATTTTCAATATTTTCCAGATCACTTGATTCACATGCACGTCCACATCCATACACTGTCTACCCTTATTCTCTTTGCACTAGAACAGGAATACTAAATATACATTTTAAATTTGCTCAGAGCTATGTCTCCTGTAGAAAGTGGCCAATAGTTAGTAAGAACTCCCTGAGGCTTTTATTAACATACTGCTAGATCTCTGTAACTACATAGGGAGATGTTGCTGGTGGCCCAGCTGGCCAATTTATTGAAACCAGGACAAAACCCCAGTTTCTATTTAATTATCTGTGACATTGCTACAACCCTACGAAATTGGGTTGCCTGGTAATTTTGCTGCATTGCTGAATCTGTTACAAGGTGAAAATGGTGAATTCAAGAAATTCATTGAGTTACAGTCCTGGAATGAAACTTTAATACATACTTCATTCATCTCCCTGCTTTAATCCTAGGTCTGCAGTAAAGTAATCCCAAGAAGGTACATTCCTTACTTTTATCTTTAAGGAATGAGAACCTACAATCTTATTTGGACCCAAGTCTCATGTCTCCATGTCATCTCACACAGAAAGTCCTTCCCAATGTCTGCACAAGTTTTGGGTAAATTATTTATTACTTCTCACTGAAAATGAATTAAATGTTACTTATATAACACCCTAAAGATGTCTGTTATGTGAATAAAGGCACATGTGTCCTATATCAGTATAACTCCTGTATTTATAAGAAGATGGGGATTATTATGTGAATAATCTAGGTTGCTTCCCATTATTTATCTTGTCTTTTCTTTTAAAAAGTACCAAATGATTAAATTATTGAAATTTTATTCTTGCCTAAATTAAATTTTAGTTATGCCTATCTTCTAAATTAATCAAACTATTTGAACTTCATTTGAATTCTATTATGTATCAATTACCCTGCCAAACTATGGGAAAATTAACATATATATTGAGCTCATCTATTTATTTTTAAGTGAATTTAAAGTTTTGTTATTATGATATGAATTAAGAAATTTGAATTTAAAAGAAACTTGATAATAGCTATAAATTACTAAAAACATCTTTGGTCAGGAGGTCCATATATTACTAAAAAAATAAACTGAAGAGAGCTTTTCTTTTACCGAAAGGTGAACTAAGCTTAGAAATTTAGAGTGACTAAATTTCTTCTTCTCTTTTTTCTAAGAAACACAGATAGATGTTTATATAGGAAATCTAATAGGACACATTTAAGGATGAATATGGTCTATCTCTAGAATGAGAGATGCCTGGAGTGACAAATTTCTAATTTACTCTAAATTACAAATAAAAAAAATTTCATTACTTTTACATCACAATAATATTTTCTAAAATTTAGAAATATAATTAATGATATCATTATAGTTAAACCAGTTTTTACTTCACTTTTTGAAAAATCTCTTGGTTTATTAAGAACATATTTTCATTTATTTCTCTTGGATGTATGTGTGTGTACATGTACACACACACACACACACACACACACACACATACACACACACACACACACACACACACACACACACACACAGAGTAATGGCCTTAATAAAATTCTCTTTCTTTGTGGAGAAGATTTAGTGATATCATTGACTTGTCTAACCCTAGAAATTAAGGTGTTGTTCAGAATCCACAACAATGTATTAAAGTTTAAAAGATTAAGCTAAAAATATTAAGAATGACAAAACAATATAGTATAATCAGTGGGCTGAAAAATGATAAATGAAAATGCAAATTTTGACCTGGAATAGAGACATGAGCACAGTTGCCTCCTCCCTCACTATTTCATGGGGTTCAGGAGCTGAACTGGCTCAAGAGACGAGCCTAAGATGATGTCAATTGTCGTGAAGGATACACATCAATGGGGTTTGTGTTATTATTTGTTCTGACCAGTGTCTGTTCGGATCTCATTCAGTTTCACCTGTAACTCTAGAATGTTGCATAGAGGGGTGCTTTCTGGGAATTCAGAATGAGGAGGGAGAGTAACTGCTCTCTATTTGGGCACTAGCTCAGCTTTCTTGTCCATTCTTAAGAAGGCAGCCATGCAGCCTTTCAAGTTATACTTAAGAGGTAGAGAGCCTGATGTTTATAATCTTTTAAGTACAGCAGGCAGAAGAAATTACCTATGTGAATCCTTGAATAGTACTGTAAAAACTGAGGGGAGGGAGAGGAAGCTACAGCATCAAAAAGTTAAGCTTCTCAGTCTGGGCAAGCCCCTGACTCTTCCGGTTGGCATCAAAGAGAATAGTAAAGCTTCTGTGAGAGAGGCTGAGTCTGAGGACTTTGTGATAGTATACGCTGTATCAGCTCCTGCTCTGTGAGGACTATTGATGCTAAACTTCTATGCCCTTGGCTAAATTAATGGAGAGCATGTGGTTGGAGTGTATTCTTTCTATCCGTATAGAGCACAACAATGCCTCACATGCTAAATGAGAATCTATATGAATGTATACCTATGGCGCATACCTGATTAATGCTAATATAATATATGAAATATAAAATGAACATCTTAAAAATATGAGCATATGTGCCAGTCATCAATGTATTTATGCATATGTGTGTGTGTGTGTTTAAAACTAAAAATCAGTGAAAAAGACAACTGATGTGAAGGAATATGAGTTCTGGATTATGAATTCTTTGGAGAAAAATATATTTCTTTTAATTATCGGAAAGTTATATTAGAATATGATTAGTCATTTTTCTTTTTGTTCAATTTGTACTTTTTTAAAATTCACTGAATTAACTTGGCCTGCCTGAAATATAGCTTTGGTGTTAGTGGCAAATTTATCAAATATTATAGAGGCAAAAGGGAGTCATTTAGCTTTTATATCAAATGTCTTTATAAAATTCCAAGCAATATTTAAAATAATAATTTCCAGCATTTAGATTGCACTCTTCTGGCTGCTTTAGTCATAATTCACCAAATTGTAACTATAACTTCATGTGATGAGTATTTATTTTATTTGGTACATTGTAATTTTACATCATATTGTGGTACAGAGTGTTAGAAAAGTACATGCACACACTCTTGTTGCCCTCCCCACCAGGTCCCCTCCACCCTCACCCCGCAAGTCTCTGAGATTGGAATTGGCAATTCTGTATACATTCATAGCATTATTTCTATTACTGCATTCATTATGACTTTGTCCCACCCCCCTCCCTTCCCTAATCACCCTTTGTCACTCTCCTGGAGTCTCTGCTCATCTATCTTATGTTGCCTTTATTGCCAAATATCTCTCTAGCTTCCACGTATAAGAGAGAACATACATCTACTTGTTCTTTGGGACTGAGGGTACTCACTTACCATAATATTCTCGAGTTCCATCCATCTTCCTGAAAATGGTACAATTTTGTTCTTCTTTATGGCTGAGTAAAATTCCATTGTGTGCATATACCAGAGTTTTGTCATCCCATTCATCTGTTGATGGACATCTAGGCTGGTTCCATAATTTGCCTATTGTAAATTGTGCTGCTATGAACATGGATATGCATGTATGATTATATTATTCTGATGTCATTTTCTTTGGGAAGATGCCCAAGTGCGCTATCACTGGGTCATATGGTAGTTCTATTCCCAATCTTCTGAAAAACCTCCATACTGATTTCCAAAGAAGTTGTACTAGTTTGCAGTTCCACCAACAGTGAAATAGGGTTCTGCCTGTAGTCCCAGCTACTCGGGAGGCTGAGGTGAGAGGATCCCTTGAGTCCAGGAGTTCTGGGCTGTAGTGTGCTATGCCGATTTGGTGTCTGCACTAAGTTCCTCATCAATATGCTGACCTCCCTGGAGCGGGTGGTGGTGGTGGTGATGGGGAACCAGGTTGCGATAAGGAGGGGTGAATCGGCCCAGGTTGGGTGGGAATTATTGTCTCCATTTTACAGATGAGAAGACTTGCTCTGTGAGGTTAAGTAATTTTGTTCCATAGTTAATAAATGTAGAGACAGCATAAATTCTAGGTTTTTTGGCTGCAGTGTCTGTTCTTTTAACACCATAAATAATTCATTGCCCTGGCCAAAAAGCACACCCTGCATAGTTTGGAAACACTATAACTCAAAACATTTAGCCTAAACTGGACATATAATCTTGCCAGGAAAATCCTCTGTGTGGTACTCTTAGAATGAAAAGTAAAATACAGTAAAATGTATTAATACTATAACATTCTTCCTCACATAACTCTCCCTTTGAACCTATTATGTTCCTCTCTGCCCCTTAGTTGATGTATAGGGCAGGATCTATGACTTTTGTGCTCACTCTTCCAGATAATAAAGTGTTCCCTTGTTAATTTAGGCATAATTAAGTCTTATTTTTGTTATTAGAATACCCATTCCTTTGTTATAGCCAAAACTATAAACTTAAAAAAAACTATACTTTCTCCCTTTCCCTATGTTTCAATTAGAGACCTACATTGGTTGAAGAGTGATTAGCCTCTTTTATATTTTTACCCCCATGTTTTTACTCAGAAAAATTTAAAACATTTAGCAAAGTTGAAAAGTATATTATAGTGAACAAACACTGGCCCCTAGGTTATACCACATTGTTTTAATGTTGCTGCTCATCAGATGTTTATACCTTTATAAATATTTCCACCCAACTATTCATCTTTTTTGATGAAACTCAAAGTAAATTACAAACATCAGAATATTTCTAAATACTTCCACATGTAGATCTTTAGATAGCACTTAGTATTTATTTATAGTTCTTTAATTTTTAGATCAAACATATACAACAAATCACATAAATTTTAATATACACTTTTTGAATTTTGACAAATACACATTCTCTTTTAAGCCAGACTTCAATTGAGATATATAATACTAGTCACCCCCCCCAAATGATTGGCCATGCCTTGATCCACTCAATCCTCAGGCCTCTCATAGATCTTTTTCTGATATTTCTAGAAGATGGATCACTTGTATCTAGTCTAGAACTTGAAGTAAGTGATATCATATGGAATCCACTCTTTTTTTTTATTGGAGACATGTAGTGTATTGTATGGAAATACAGTTTCCTATTAGCAGACTCAACTGCTCCTAACTACAATAGACAGAACTGTTTTGAAACACTTGAATATGTAATATATATATTATTTGGGGGGGGCAAGTTAAATATCTAGTCATGGAATTTAGAATATCATTATATAACAATTCTTTTTGTGTGTCTGTTTGGAGATTTATTACTAGATTTTTTCCAAAGCGATTGTATAGGTTTGAGTTATGAACACTCCACATTCTCCCCTATTTTTAATATTTTCAGTCCATTTAACTATTCAAGTGGGTGTGTGCTGGTATTTTACTGTGATTTTATTATTAATTTCCTAGTGATTAATAAAGCTAATCACATTTTCCTGGAACCAGAGTATATTTTGTTTTGGCAGATTAGAATGTCCTATAAATAACAAATGGGGTAAATTGCTTGGTCATTTAGCATTTTCCTGATATCTGAGCCTGATTATTATTATTGCTTTATATCTTCAGAATTTGTTTTTCATTGCCTTTTTGCATGCCTCTTAACTTTTTGTCAATTATTCCAAAGGAAACCCAAACTAAGAGAGGAGCAGAGTTGAAGAAACAAGTGAACAAACAAAACCAAAGATCTTGGGCATGTTTAACCTATACGTCCCAAAGCCACACTAACACTCGAGGAATTTGGAGGCCATGATACAATGAAAATGCACCCCAAACTCAGCTTAACTCCTGACTAGATTTTCAGAAGTCCACACATCAGAGGCCACAAAGAATGAAAGGAGTTCAATTTTATAAGTAAAATAAAATATTTGTTCCAGTATCCACTGTCCTTTACATTTCAATGGGAAAACAAGGACTGAAAATCATGTCAACCTAGAATTATTTAACCAGTTAAAATTTGTTTTAAAAATAAAGGCAGCAGAAAGGCTTTTGAAGACATTCAAAACAGCAAATATGTCATATGAATCAATAACCAGCATAATGCACTAGGAGAATGCTAATGAAGGTCACTGGAGTAGAAGAAAAATCATACTAGGTTGAAATCTTGATGTATACAAAGCAATGAAGAGCACCAGTATTGTTAACTATGTAGATAAATACAAAGACTCCTTTCTTATTTTCTCTTAAAAATATAATTCAACCTTCCCTCCCTCCCTTCCTCCCTCCCTCCCTCCCTCCCTCCCTCCCTCCCTTCCTCTCTCCCTCCTTTCTTTCCTTAATTCCTTCCCTCCCTCCTTCTTTCTTATTGTGGAGATTGAACCCAATTCCTAACACAGGCTAAACATGGAGTCTACCACTGAGCTACATCCTCAGCTTATAATTCACTGTTTAGAAAAAATAACAGCAATAAATTATGGGTTTTATAATATACAAAGAAGTAAAATATATTTCCACAATAAATAACATAACAATAGCATCCTTATTTTGATCTTTTATATATATAGTCTATTTTTGCTCTAGCTGCTTTTAATATTTTCTCTTGATTTTAAGCAGTATGTGATATGCATCGATGTAATTTTCTTCATGTCTCTTATGCTTGAAATTGTTGAATTTCTTCAATATATATTTTTTTTTCGTAAAATTTAAAAATTTTGGCCAATACTTATTTAACTAATTTTCTTCCACCCATATAATTCAGAAACTCAAAAACAAATGTGCTTGGCATTTTTCCAAAATTCACTGATGTTTAGTTCTTTCTTTTCCCCCAGTTTTTAATTTTAGAAATTTTCTATGATTATGTATTCCTCAAGTAGACTCATCTTCTGTGATGTTTATTCTATCTAGGGCATATATTGTTTATGAATTTGATGTATCTACTTAACATCTTCATTTTTATTCTTATAAAAATGTAATATAGTTTTAGTTTTTTCTTCCAACTCTATCATTTTTATATTTCAAATTCTGTTTCCTACTCTTTGATAATAGCTTTATTAAATACAACTAAAATACCAAAGAATTTACCTATTAAAAACATGTGCAATGTGTGCATGTATGATGTTCATACCCTGACATATATCAAAATGTATAATTACAATTTACAATGCACCAATAAATGAACATAAAAAGTTAAAAAAACCCCATACAATTCAATGCATTTTAGAAAATTCAAAAAATTAACATGATTTAATTTTAGAATATTTTCCTCATACTAAATATCTGTTAGCACTCATTTACCACCTCAATTATCTTCAATCCTAGTAAACTATCTACTTTCTGACTCTTTAAATTTATCTATTTTGGACATTTCATTTAATTGAATTAATAAAATATATAATATTTTGTGCTTAGCTCCTTCTACTCAGTATATTGTTCAAAATTCCCCTATGGTGTACCATTTATCAATAATTTATTATCTTTTGTTGCCAAATAATATTTCATTATGTGGATGTACTTTACTATGTTGTGTTTATTTCATCAGCAGAATGGATTGTTGGACCTTTCACTTTGGGCCTTAATGAATAATACCACTATGAAGAATTGTGTATGAGTTGTTCATGGTTTTGAGGTTTTTTTTTTACATATATATTCATTTCTAGGTAGTTAACTAGGAGTGGGAAGCCAGGTATAGTGGCACATGCCTGTAATCCCAGTACATGGTAAGCTGAGACGGGAGGATTGCAGTCTCAGGCCAGCAGCACATGGCAACTTAGTGAGACCCTGTATCAAAACAAAATATAAAATAGGGCTCTGAATGCAGCTCAGAAGCAGAACACCCTGGGTTAAATCCTCAATACCACACGCATATAAGAAGAGGGAAAATCTAGTCACTCTAACTTCATCCCCCCCTTAAAGTGGAAGTCTGTTACTACAGTATTCAATAAACTGATTGTATTAGTGAATTTTAAAAGGTCAACAGGAATTACATAATTTTTGTAATTGTCTCAAAACAAGCATAGCAGTTGTATTTTGTCTTAGAGACAAATCCACTGCAAAAGATATTCTTATGGGAGTGACCTGAATTTCAGACTCAGGAAAAAGTTAAAATAGGTAGAGCCCACATTGTTTACCTCTAATCCCAAAACTGTAAATACTCGCAGATGTGACATTGACAAAAATAAAACAAGTATTTTCAGCAATATTTTTCATTTTCCTATGTTTAATAAATGGTTAATTAATTTTCTTAAGTTATTAAATCTCAATTAAATGACATAAATATAATAGAAAGACCAATTGAAACTACAACTTCAGGAAATGTTGGGTAAAATAAGTATCTGTTAATGTCTTAAAATACTGTGGGTTGAATTATGTTCCCCCAAATTTGTATGTTGAAATCCTAATCCCCAATACCTCAGAACATGACCCAGTTTGGAGATAGGGGTTTTACAGTGGCCATTAAAGTGAGGCCGTGAAGGGGGAGCCTCATTTGTATGAATGTTGTCCTTATAAAGAAGGGAAATTGAACTCAGAGGAAGGTACAGAGAAGAGATGATATAAAGACACAGGGAGATGACTGTCTAGAAGCTAATGAGAAGAAAAACAAGATCTTCATCACTGCTCTCAGAAGGAATCAACCCTGCAAACACTTTGACTTTGGACTTCAGAACTACAAGACAGTATGTTTATTTGGTTAAAACAACCCAGTTTGGAGTACTTTATTACAGTGGCCCTAGCAAATTAATATACAAGGGAATGTAAAATTCATAAATGTATTTCAAGAACACAGCCCTCCTTTTTCTTCCATTACCTTTTCCATTGTATAACTGGGAGATTGTTTTCAGTTTCATTAGTCTTGCCATGCACTACAGAACAAATGTTGATTTTTTTCCACAATACTGACACCATGTTAAGCCCTCGTCTGCTCCTGGCAGGTATTTTCTTCCCTAGACAAGAACATTTTACCTAGTGACAGAACCTGACACAAAGCAGTAACCTGCTGGAGGCTTTAATATATCTATGGCAACAAGATTGGAATGCCATTTACTGCTAAAGTTCAAATCAACAATTCTGTGGAGGGAGGACAGGGTGCTAACATCCCAAATAGCTTTTCTATCCAAAGCATAAAGAAGCCACTATCTTTTTTATTTTTTATGACTTTACTTCAATGAATTTTTAAAAGCATATATACAAAGGCTGTATTAAGACACTTCTTCCTTGAGTAAACTGCCAATATGCTTTTGTTTATCAGGACAGGAAGCAGATTTAATAAAATGAGAAAGATCAGAGAGAAAAGAAAACAGAGTGGGAGAATAAAATACTTTTACTCTCTCATTTATTTTTATTTCTATTTATAATTAATATATTCGTTTTCTGTTTTATGAAGAAAAATTGCTTTTGCCAAGCATCAGAGTTTAAGCAAGCAAATATAGGAAGAAACTATGATCATTATCATCTTTTCTGTATCAGATATGTTGATGCCATTTTACTTAAGATTAGATTGTGAAGTTAAGTAGAATGATCCTGATTTATATTTTGCTTAATAAAAATAGGCAAACACATTTTCAACATTAGTACTTTATAACATTTAGAACATACTTGACTTAATTTTTTAGATAAGGATAGTTTTTTCATATTCTGATATGAATAATGCATATACAGATACATGTTTGGTACTTTCAGAAATACTATCTGCATTTCCCTACTGTTGACATTATCAATATTTCCAGTGCTTCTAGCCATTTCCTGTCTAATATTATGACCAAAACATAGAATATTCTAGGGTGTGTTCTTAAAGAAAAAAAAATGTTCAAACATTTTGGAAAATGGCATAAAGCATGACAAAGTAAACGTTTTAAAGTTAAATCTTCAAAAAAGGTCCATCAGTTGTAACAAATGTACTATTCTGGTGGAAGATTATGATAAAGTAAAAGATTATTCATGTATGGTGGCCAAGCTTATATGGGAAAACTCTATACCTTCCCCTCAATTTTGCTGTGAATCTAAAACTTCTTCAAGATAAAGTCCAATAAAGAAAAGTTGAAGCCGGGCGTGGTGGTGAATGCTTGTAATCCCAGTACTTGGGAGGCAGAAACCGGAGGATCTGGGTTTGTGGCCAGCCTCAGCTACTTAGTGAGGCCCTCCGCAACTTTGTGAGACCCAGTTTCAAAATAAAGTATAAAAAATAGGGCTGGGGGTGTAGCTTGGAGGTAGAATGCCCCTGGGTTCAATCCCCGGTACCTCAAAAAAAAAAAAAAGAAAAGTTGAGTCCTTCAGATTTGCTCAGTCAGCACTGGATCGGTATGTTAGGTCTTTGCCTTCCCATATGGACTTTATTGGTCCAATTATATTGGTTTGTCAATATCGAAAAAATAGTTTGCATGGGTTTTGATTGGTATTGGATTTAATCTATACATCAATTTTAGAAAATAAACATTTCAGTAATATTAATTTTTCCAACTTATTAATATAAAATATTTTCCATTTGTTTGAGTACTCTTTGATTCCTTTCATCAGAGTTTTGTATTTTTCAGCATTAATAGATCCTGTATATTTTTAATGATTTATAAGTATTTCATTTTTGTTGTTATTTTAAATGGTATTAGGTATTATTTTTTGTAATTTTAGATTCTAGTTCTTACTAGTAAATGAGAGAGCAATTGAATTTTATATGTAAATTTTATATCATGACCTTGCTAACTAGCTTAGTTCCAGAATTATTTATGACATACCTCTCAATTTTTTGTATAATCATTGACACATAAACAGTCTTATTTCTTCATACCAAATCTGTACACATCAAATTTCCTTTCCTTTTCTTTTATTATACTAGCTGAAAATTCCAATATAATGTTGAATAGGAGTGGTGAGAGAGGACATCCTTCCCTTGTTCCCCATCTTAGAGAAAAAGTGCCCATTTTCAGCCAGGCGTGGTGGTGCACACTTGTAATCCCAGTACTTGGGAGGTCTCCTTGGAAGTAGAATTCCCCTGGGTTCAATACCCAGTACTGCAAAAAAAAAAAGTGCCCATTTTCTCACTATGATATTAGCTCTTGTTTTTTTTCTAGATATTGTTTATCAAAGCAAGAAAGTTCTTTTTCTATTTCTAGTTTGCTGAGAGTTTTATCAGGAATAAGTATTAGATACTGTCAGATACTTTTCTGTGTCATTTTATATAATCATTTAACTTTTCTGGTTTATCCATGTAGTTCATTATTCAATTGACTTTTTACATGTTGACCTAGCCTTGCACACCTAGAAGAAATCCCACTTGGTTGTGGTCTATACATTATTAAATTTTATTTACTAATTTCCTGCTGAAGATTTTGAATCTAAGTTAACAAGAGATATTGATTTATAGTTTTCCTTTCTTGTAATATTTCTAACTAATTTGGGTATTACAGGTAATGCTGTTGTCACAGAATGAGTTAGGAAGTGTCCCCCCACCCCCCACTTTAATTTTTAGTGTGAAGAATTGGTATTGTTTTTATAATTAAAGCCAATAATGGAAGAAAAGGGGAAAAAGAAAATCAAAATGAATTAATAAAAAATATATAAGAAACCTGACAGATATTAATCCAACTAAATCACTAAGAATTTTAAATGGTCTAAGTATATAAATTGAAAGACAGATTATCACAGTAGATACAATAACAAAACCCGAGTACATGTTGTCCGCTGAACACTCACTTTAAATATAAATACTCAGCTGGGAGTGGTGGCGCACACTTGTAATCCCAGTACTTGGAAAACTGAGACGAGAGGATCACAGGTCCTCGGCCAGCCTCAGCTACTTAGTGAGGCCCTCCACAACTTAGTGAGACCCTGTTTCAAAATAAAGAATAAAAGATAGGGCTGAGGGTGTAGCTTGGAGGTAGAATGTCCCTGGGTTCCATCCCCAGTACCGCAATATATATATACTAACTTTTCTTTCTTTCTTTTTTTTTTTTTTTTGCGGTACCAGGGATTGAACCCAGGGGCGTTCTACCTCTGCGCTACACCCCCGGCCCTATTTTTTTATACTTTATTTTGAAACCGGGTCTCACAAAGTTGTGGAGGGCCTCACTAGGTAGAGAGAGAGAGAGACAGAGAGAGAGAGAGAGAGAGAGAGAGAGAGAGAGACAGGGAGAGAGAGAGAAAGAGCTGAGACTGGCCGCGAACCTGGATCCTCCGGTCTCCACCTCCCAAAGTACTGGGATGACAAGCGTGTGCCACCACACCTGGCTTCTAACTTTTCAATAAAGAGATGAAAAAATATATAACATGCTAACATTAAGTCAAAGAAAGCTGGAGAAAAAAGTTATTTTCAGAAAAAATAGACACATAACAAGAAAGTTAATCACAGACAATGAGGGACATTAAACAATGATAACATGTTCATTGATCAAAGAAGATAAAATAATCCTAAATGTGTGTCATGACTTGGGTTTGATATGTCTCCCGAAGCCTCATGTATTGCCAATGCAGCCAGGTTTGGAGGCAGGACATGGCTGGATGGAGTGGATCCCTAGGGAGGTGACTAGGGACAAGCTCTACTCCCTCTCTCTTTGCTTCATGGCCACTATAAAGTGAGCGTGTTTTATTTTTTCTTCTCCACCACACTCTGCAGTGCTGCTTACAGCAGTTTCTTCCTCAGAGATAGCTGGTCATGAACTGACCTCTGAAACCTGTGAAGCCATGATCCAATAAACCTTTCTTCTTCTAAATTGTGCTTGCCAGGTATTCTGGTCACAGAAATGAGAAAAGCTAACTAACACAATGTGTATATACCTAAATACCAAACATTAAAATACATACATCAAAAACTGATAGAATGGCATTATAGTCATTAAGTTCTAATCTTTTATTAACAGATACATCAAGAAGGCAGGATATCAGTAAAGATAAAGTTGGTCTCAATATCACTATCAATCAGCTGGGTCTACTGATATTTGCTTAATACTTTATACAACAGTAGCAAGACACCTATTTTTTTCCCTCAAGATTTCACAGAGCATTCACCAATATAGAACATGTTTTGGACCATAAAACAAACCTTAATATTTTGAAAGTACATGAGGCATGCATACAATGTTCTCAGACAACAGTGGAATTAAACTAGAAAACAGTAACAGAAAGATAGTTGATAACTACCCGAACATTTGCAGAAAAAAACAAATGATGAGTAGACATGGGCAAATGAAGATGTCTAAAGAAAATACTTAAAATATTTGAACTAAATTAAAATAGTGATATAACTTACTAAAGTTTTGTCATGCAGCAAAAGCAGTAGTTTTGCTTCTCCATTAGCATGGCTTTTATATTTTTGTTGAAAGCTAGATATGATGTATTAGGCAATTAAAAACTGAGATAAATTGATCTTCAGTGGGAAGTTTCATGTTAATCTGGCTAGAATTTAGGCTGCATTTAAAGTATATATAGGGGAATTAAAATTACTCTAGTATAATTTTTTTTCTCTTCTCTGTTGACTTTGGGGTTTTCTAAGTACTTTTCAATTATGCATCATGAAGCTCTTTCAGCTCTGATCTAATGTCATTATGCTGAAGTAATGGTTTGGTAGAAAGGTATAGAAAAGAGGAAGTGTTCTAAAATCTTATCATTAAATCTTTTCCTTTATTTTTTTAATTTGGTGCATTGCAATTATACACTATATTGAGGTATAGAGTGATAGAAAAATACATGCACACAACTCCCAGAGCACTTCCCACCAGGTCCCTCCTCCTCCCTCTCCTTCCTGTACATATCTTGATATTAGATTTGGTAATTTTGTATACATTCATAGCATTATTTCAACTATTATACTCTCTTGGCCTTCATTCCCCCCCCTTTCTTAAATCCCCTCAATCACTCCATTGTAGTCTCTACTCTTCTACCTGATGTTACCCTTCCCCATAGAAGAGAAACACATCTCATTTTTTGAGACTGGCTAATCTTGCTTAGTAGAATATTCTCACATTCCACCAATTTTCCTGCAAATGGAATGATTTTGTTCTTTTTTATGGTTGTATATTAGCCAAATTGGAAACAGCCTAGGTGTCCATCAACAGATGAATGGATCAGGAATCTTTTTCTTTACATGCACCTGACCTGTGATCTTTACGAGGCTCTCCTGGCCTCTTTTCCCTCTTAATATGAGACACGAAGTAGGAGCTGGAATGGGAGAATTGCTTTTCATTCAGGTAGAATAATGCCCTGATTAAGTTTTGTTCCTAGAAAATAGGCCTTTTATATAACAAATGCTCTGGTCCTATTTCACAATGACTACTATTTCTTTTCTCAAAACCATTAGGGTCATCTTTCTAAGCTCTTTACTGTGAACATCTGGTGGGACTCCTCAACATGAAGCCATTGAAAGTATTTGGAGCTCTCCCAAGACTGGGGTACCCAGAACTTCTCACTCAAGCTAGTGCTACTCTGTCTCTAGCAATTTGTCAACATACCTGTTACACAAAATTGTTCTTTAAATGTTTCCTGCTACTGGCTTCTTCTCTAAATAAATAGATCTCGTCTGTGACTCTGGATTTGACTGTCTCCCCAGATTCCTGGGTGGTGGTTTGCCCTGTGGCTTTAGTTCTTTGATGTGTCCAAGAAAAGTTATTGGTTTTAATTTTGCTTAGCTATTTTGTTGTTGCTGCAAGGATTGGAGCAATTCTTTCCAAGCTCTTTTTATTTCAGAGCTGAAACCAAAAGTTTAATTAAAATATTGAGAACTATGGAGTATTTTAACACTTGATATATTTATGGATATTGTAAGGCCTATGCTATTTCATTGTAACTAGTGTACATTTAAAATATCAGACAAAAGTGGAGTTATTGAAAGTATAGAAGAATGTTACTACAACTTAGTATTTTGATAATGCTTTTTGTTTTGTTGTGATAATGCTTTTTAAAAATTTATGCAAGTAGTTTTGATAATATTAATGTAAAATATTTTGAAATTTTATTAAAAATATGGCCTATCTTATTGTATAAGTGGAGATTTTCCCTAAAGGGCAAATTCACATATTTCCACAATAATTTTGATCAATTATGAGCAATTATATTTTACTTTAGAATAATAAATTTCTTTTGTTTTTGTGTGTGTGGTATGGGATTGAAACCAGGGTGTTCTACTTCTGAAGTATGCCTCCAGCCTATTTTTATTTTGAAGCAGGGTCTCATTAAGTTGCAGAGGCCCTCACTAAGTAGCTGAGGCTAGCCTTGAACCTGAAATCCTCCTGTCACAGCCTAACAAGTACTGGGATTACAGGTGTGTGCCATCATGCCTGGTGTTTTCTTCAGCATAATAAATGTCTGATAATCATCTGTAAGCTTGTTATATTTTTCTTTAGAATAATAAAAGCAAGCAGTTATATTTTTCTTTAGTATAATAAATTTCTGATAATCACCTGTAACTTCATTAATATGTTTTGGAAAGCCTAAAGAAAGACACTTGAAAGCCAATTTCTAAAAAAATAGTCAGATTATAGATATATATGTATAAATATACACACATGTACATATGTATATGTGTATGTATAGTTTCTTGTTCTTCAGCTATTGTTCTTCCTTTGTATCTCCTTATTTGTGTTTCTGACCAAAAGAACATACCCAGTATTATCATTTTTATAGATAAGTTTCCCCAGTAAGAGTACCTACGATTGAGTTGGGGATGGTGGTACACAACTTTAATCCCAGCTACTCAGGAGGTGGAGGCAGGAACATTCAAAGTTCAAGGCCAGCCTCCACAATTAGTGAGACTACATCTCAAAATAAAAACTAAAAAGTAAAAATAAAGAGAGAAAAAAACTCGGGATGCAGGTCAGTGGTAGAGCACTTGTTTAGCATGTGTGAGACTTGGGTTGAAAGCCCAGTACTATAAACCAAACCAAACCAAACCAAAACAAAACAAAACAAAACAAAATCTCTATGGTATGATAGCCTTCCTTATTTGCAGAGGACATACTGGTTTGCTATACATACATCTCCCTTTTCAATCTCAAGAGTTATTCTGCTTTGGTTGACAAGCTGGTCACTATAATTCTGATCCACATTAGTGATGATTCTTAAATCTTATTTTGTATTGCTGCAAATATCATTGCTAATAAGGTAGCTATTGTAGTTTCTCATTATGGTTGTAGAATAAAGTAGGATTTTATGTTACAAAAACAAAAATTCAGAAGACCTAAAAATTGGGGTTCTCCTATGAATTCTTTGGATAAAATATTTGCTTATATAAAATACCAGTACAAGTAGTTTTAAAAAAAGAAGTGCCCAAGGTGGTTAAAATCAAAGTTAGGCCCAGAAGTTTATAAAAAAATTTATAGCCACTATTTCTTTTCTTTTTTTTTTTGTGGTACCGGGGATCGAACCCAGGGGTGTTCTACCTCCGCGCTACACCCTCGGCCCTATTTTTTATACTTTATTTTGAAACCGGGTCTCATGAAGTTGTGGAAGGCCTCACTAAGTAGAGAGAGAAAGAGACAGGGAGACAGAGAGAGAGAGAGAGAGAGAGAGAGCTGAGGCTGGCCGCGAACCCGGATCCTCCGGTCTCCACCTCCCAAAGTACTGAGATTACAAGCGTGCGCCACCACACCCGGCTCATATAGCCACTATTTCTATAAGAAGGTAATTTGCTACATGGGATATTTAAGTAGGTAATATGTGTCTAAAAATAAAATTTTATCACTAAATATCTATCATAAAATATTTAAATTATCCAAAATGGCATGAGACTTTTCAAGAAAACTTGAAATGTAAGATTTTGATGTATGTTACTAAAAATGATGAATTTTTTTCCTCATTTATTTTAAGATAATCATTTTTTGAAAAACTTAAAACCAAATATTATTTATATTCTATTATTATTCATATATCATATACATATATCATGAATCATCATTATTCAATATACTTTTTTCTGTCCAAGACTCTTCTTGGCATAGGAATAACTGAGATGAAATACATCAAAATATCATCACAATTCAGTCTATAGCAAACCTAGGTGTGTCTAAGAAATTCATTCTTGATTACTTTCTTTTCTATAACCAACAATTTCATTAAGTTAGAATTTAAATGAGGTTGCCATCAAAATTCCATCCATCTAAATTCTCAACTGCCCAATTCTGTTCTAGACAGAAATTTCTTTCAAAGCCTTTTATTTTAGCAGGTCTGTGCCTATGTTGGTTATATGGCAGGGGAATGATTTCCCTGCTGTTGCTATGGTAGCTTTCTGTTTGACTCTGTTGACCACAACCATTTGTCTCATGAATTAAGTGCTGTGTCTGCATTGATTTATCTGCAACAGCACTTGTCCTGGTTTAAATTTAATTATTTCTTGTGTATAAGACTTGTTGCATTAGGATTCATGTATTTATCCATCTGAAACATATTTTGTCATGTATAGCTAGAGCACCTGGGTACCTGAAAATGAATGAGAGTTAAACAAATTTATAAATAATAAACCTATTCATTTAGCCAGAAACCCATTTCCACACTACCAGCTGTAATCATCTGCTAAATAAGATCGGGTATGCTTGACTCAGAATCAAAGAATTCATAAAATAAAATGTATTCATATTGTTCCCAATTCAGTTTACTTAAAATCCCAACTTTCATACTCATTATTTTATAAACATAATAGAAAGCTGTGTTTGTCAAGTATTTTAAAGCGAAACACGTGTTTCTTGAAGCACATGTGCCAAGTAGTGGTTTACGAATGTGTCTGGGGATGTACGCCTTCTGCGGTTGATACCCGCTATCATGTGGAGTTGGTGGTGTAATGGCAAAGAGCTCGGTGAGCTGTTTAATCCTAATGGGAGTTTTATGGCTGATTCTTCACATACAGCTGTTGTAGCATTTCTGTAGCATAATGATGATTTTAACATTATGGCGATGTTAGAGTTCTTGGGACAGGTATGTTTCTGTTAGTCCCTAAGTGCTGGTATCCAAAAACTTACTCTCTTCCAATTTCAATTCCAGCTTAGCCTGGAGGCCCTTTAGTAACTATCTACTTGGATCATCCCTGCCATGTTCACTTCTCATCTGGAGGGACCTTAGAGTGTACTACTTAGGGCAGTGGGATTTCTGTGCAGCTGAGAGGAAACTGCTTCTGAGTTGGGGTTGAGAAATTACAATTTTCACAGCCCATATTTTTCCTCACGATAGTAGAGATGAAAGAAAATTGTACTTTGTACGTCATTGTATTTAAAAGTGTGTTTAATGTTTAACCAAATTCAATTTAAAATCATAATTTGTTATTTTTCATGTTAATGGTAAGCACCTATTGAATACACTATTCACACTATGTAGTTATAAAAATTAAAAATTGGTACTCACGGTGATGTGAGACTACAATGCACCAATAAAAACATAAAAAAAATTAAAAATTGGAAAATTTGAATAACTTGGCTAAAGACACCTACTTAATGACTGACAGAGGCAGAATGCAGCATAAGACTTCCTGGCCACCATGCTTAGGCTCTTTCTCTCTCATTAAAATGATCTCCAAGAAGGTAATTTTATTTACAGGGTGATACTGTAAAAAACTTACAAGTATACTTTATTTATGGTCATAATTCATAATTTCAGACATAAACCAATGTTCATTAATTTGCTAATATAGTAGCTGCGTTTTAAAAGATAATTCATGTTGAACTTTCCATAAGAATTATAATGAGACATATGGATGAAATCTTAAAATGATAATGTGAATTCTGATAATTGCATAATTTTTCCCCCAATACAATATTTGGCACTGAAGTATATGATTGGAACATATTTGTTAGGCCAAAATAGATAAGGTTTTCCTACCTAGTGTAAAAAGCTTTCAGGTCATAACAGAATTTTAAATCATGGTACTTTCTTTCTCAGGTTTGTTGGAGATGCCATGATAATAAATAAGAATTGAGATACTAGAGATTCTAAGCAGTATGAGGAAAGATCATGCTCAAGATCTGTGGCAGCTCTGACCTTCACATCAAGGGCACAACATGGCTTAAAATAGGACAGTAAAACTGAAGCAGGGGCTATTGTGAGAGTTTTCACTCTCCTCTAGGTCCTGTTCCCTCATCTTGAATGTGGTAATTCTTTCTTCTTACCTTGATTTTAAGAAGAGGTACTTTGGAGAAATTACTTGGAGATATTATATTAATTTCCTATAACTTTGGAACACATTGGATTAGTTTAAACCATCAGTTGTGACAAGAGCCTCCAGAGAACAGGTGTGGAGGAGGGTCAGCTCACATGGTTGTCGGCTGGCTCGAGGTCAACCAAGACAATACAAGGTGACTTGACCACTTATTTCTTACCATCCGGCAGGATGTTCTGGATGTATTCACATGGAGACACTGACAGTGTTCCCATTAATGGAAAGAGAAGGCAGGGTGCAATGTAGAAACACTTAAGGGTCTGTGTGTGTAACATCTGAGACTGTTTTGTTGGCCAAGCAACTCAGAAGACAAAACCTGCGGTCAGAGGGGGTCAATTCAATAGCATGGCGAGAGAAAGGGGATGTACTGTAACTAGCTTTGCAAGCAAATAATCTTATGCAGATTTTAGGAGCAGTTTAGTAGGGGGAGCCAAAATATGGGGAGGGGAAAATATTCAACTTTATATAAAACATATAGTGTTGACTATTTTTTGTAGGGCTATACTATTCTAGGGACTAAAATGATTAGTGGTTTTATTATCAGAGAATGACAGGAAAAGTTAAGACACAATTCTCTGATTTCATTCAAGCTTAAAGAAAGTATCAGCCTACCAAATGTATTTGAGCAGGGGTGGAAAGGGAGTAATTACATTGTTTTATGATAATACCCCTCGGGTTCTGATTGTTAGGTGTAATGATTGGAGTAAAGAATCAATTTTATGATACATCCAAAACTCAAAACTGTTGGATCTTGCCCACAAATATGTTACATTTTATCTATTCGGTATTATCATGTACTAATATTATTTAATCATGATATGTATGTTCTTTATCTATATTAGTATTTATTGACATTCATCATTAAACACACAGTAGTTTACAAAAATGTTGGAGTATGACAGAAAAAAACATTATAAAAGTACCTATATTTTTATGTATTTGTATATACTAAGAAAAATATATATAAAGTATTAAGCATTGAAAGCATTTATTTGTAGATGGAATATGTTTACATGTATTCTATCCATATGTGCAAAAAGATAATAATTGCATTGGCTTCAAAAGTTAATAGACCAGAAGGTTTTCTATAGGAAATGAATTAATGGGTCCATTGTGCATGAAATCCCATTTTGTTAAATGAAACAAGCCCATCGGTCTTTATTGATCTTGTTGCTTTTAGATTGGTTATGCCTCCTGGTTTCCTTTTATTTAATCAACACTACTATGTGAATGTAGAAAAATAAATAGTCCTGAAAACTTGCAATGATCAATTGTCTAAGTACAAATAAATACTGCCACCAAATATTCTGTCATAAACACATTCTCAATATAATTTTGAAAACAATTAGTATGGTAATTGGGAGGGAATGAGGAGTGATGGAATGAAGTGGTATCTGATTACATGAAAGCAATACATTGGTTTTACAGGGTTGAATTTTCATGTCAGAATTTTTAAGGGGAAAACATTCAAGTTTCATTTCATGAAAATCAATTGCACACATATTTACATACATACACACTTCCTTACATATTATTTCAGGTGTTAGCAGACAAAAGAGAGTAAATTTTATTGAGTTTTAATTTTATACTCAAAATGTTATAAAAGACATTACTGAAAGCAAAAATCAGGCTTGCTCTTGATTATATACATTCCAAAATCCTGTAAATTTATGGAATCTTCATTAAAAACTATTTTCTGGACTCAATAAGCAGAATTAATTTAACAAGAAGATATAGCTAAGAATTATTATTAATTTCTTCTTTAAGCTAAGGAATTATTTCATCAGATAAGAAACACAGAAGGGTTATCATATATATTTTTAAATGTATACATAGGAACTTGAGAGACAGTATTTATCCTATTTCAGTCTCTAAAAGGAGCAATGTGGTAACAACACAGTAAGAAAAAGTACAATCATTAAAGTTTGAATCCTCATTATAGAAAGTGATGAGAAAAATCTATTTTTCATCAGGTAATTTATTTCTCCTCTTGAAATTATTGTTATCTTTACAACATTCATTGCTATTGTGCTTATTCAGTGGTTACATTTTGTTGTAACAGGATACAAAAATCTAAAACAAAAAATGTTCCAAAATTCAAATTTTTATAAACACTGACATAATCCCACAAGGGGAAAATCCCACATCTGACTCATGTGGTAGGTCTCAGTCAAAATGTAGATGTTCAAAAGTTTATTCACCATTCCCCAAAGGAAGTAAAAGACCCTTGCAGCCCCCTCGGCTGCAATGTATCTTCTTTTTGCACAAGCCCATATTCTTCATCTAAGCATTCCCACAAACGGTAATAAAATGGGACATGTGCAGGTTGGATACTGCCCAGGGGGAGGCTCCCCACAATGGTCTATATGGGGTCAAGAACTATGTTCATTATTCACTATGGATTTTTGCTTATCTGCTCTGTAGTGTAAAGATATTATTGAAAATGTAGGAAGGTCTTCAGATACCTCTATGCAATAGTGATAAGAAGAGGAACTATTTATGCTTATCTACAGTGTAGAAAGTCAAGCTGTTGGAGAAACTGGACTGTGGTGTAAATGTGAAATGTCTTACAAAAGAGTATGATGTGGGAATGACCACCATATACAATTTGAAAAAGAGGAGGATAAATTGTTAAAGTTTTATGTTGAAAGTGATGAGTAGAAGTTAATGAAAAATAGAAAAAAAATCCTGTATAAAGGTAGAAATTATTATCACAATCATGTACTGAAAGAGTGGATCCATCCAGAGGCAGTGAGCACATGACACTTAATGGCATGCTAATTGGGAAGTAAGCAAAGGTATATTACACTGAACTGAAAATTGAAGGGGGCTGTGAATATTCAATAGGCTTGTTGCAGAAAATTTAGAAAAAGACACAGCATTGTTTAAAGATCTGTCATAATAAACATCTGCTGTCCATGAAGCAATGGAGAAATTTACTGAAGTGAATATTGAAGAAGTTTTTAACATTGATAATGAGACTCCAGTTGTTTAACCATTGAGTGATGGTGAATTAACCAAAATAGTTCAGAACCAAAATGATCATAATAGTGACAATAACATCAATGCTATAGTTTGGATCTTGGAATGTCCCCCAAAGTCCCATGAATTAAAGGCTTGGTCTCCAGGATACTATTTGGAGGTGGTAGAAACTTCAAGATGTGAGGCTTCATAGGATTTCTTTAAGTCACTGGAAGATGTTCACCTTTATTCTATAACACGTTTTTTGTCATATTACCTTCAGTGACCAGTTTTCATGAAAAGTCAATAATGCTATTTTATCCATAAATGTTACATTAAATTATATAGTTTGATCTATGATAGTAAAGTGATTCTATATTTGGGGAACTTGAAAATATATAAATATTGTTCTTCAATACTCATGATTAATAATGAACAAGTTTAGAAATAGAGATAAAATGATAGGCATTCTATTTCTTCATTTTTAATTATGGTCTTTTATAGTAAAGCATACTCTGATTTCTGGTCATGAAACATTTAAGTTGGAATGCTACAACAAACAATATTAATATTTACTTGCCCTTTATGTCTTCCTTTTCATTAATAGATTTGGAGTCATAATGTCTGAAATGACTAGATATTTCTGAATTATCATATGATATTTAAATTTATTTAAGAGGGAATAATTGCAGCTTAAATATATGTGCATGATGATTGCTGGATACGCATCTTTAAACATTTTATTTGAAAAATTAATATAAATACTCCATATGTATTACAATTAAAATGCTTTTTTTTTAGTCAAAGACATTAAATATAATCCCAATTAGTAATGTGGTCCTGGCAAAGTCACACAAATTCTCTGAGTCTTATAATTGAGGAATCTTAGTTTGATGTGTCTATAGAAGTGTCTATAGAATTAAGACTGTGAAGAACCAAGAAAAGTAATTTATAAAACCCCAATAAAATTCATTTCAAAATATATTTAAGCTAAATATCTAACTCAATTAACATAAGTGAACAGTAGTTTACTTAGTATACCAATAGTAAAAGGTTTTTCAGAATTATGCATGCGAGATTAATACATTAAATCACCCAGTGGACTAGGTAAAGAAGACAGAGGGTAGAAAAGACAATTGTTTTCAAATGGACCAAGTTCTATTTATAGGGCTAATGGATTTGGAAATTATTTTTAATGTCAAAATATTTGACATGAACTCTTTTATTTTCTGTTTAGCTTCTCCCAATGTGCAACTCAATCATATGCTACATGTTATGAAAACAATTATTTACAATATTTTTCAAGAATGTAGGCACCACTCATCAAAGCAAGAATATATGTTGCTATATTTACATCCATTAACCATGATATTTCATCAATAGAAATGCATTCATGTATGTTCAGAACTGACAGTGACCTTGATCTGTATTGCTACTATCTCATTTTATCACTTTAAAATAGCAAAGCTCTAAGAGATTCAATTGCACTCAGTTATGTCTAC
>PVJS01010433.1:0-48010 GCA_004027185.1 Glis glis | reverse complement strand
GAGAGAGAGAGAGAGAGAGAGAGAGAGAGAGAGAGAGAGAGCTGAGGCTGGCCGCGAACCTGGATCCTCCGGTCTCCGCCTCCCAAAGTACTGGGATTACAAGTGTGCGACACCACGCCTGGCTGACTTTGACCCTTTTTGTTCTATGGTAAAGACCTAATCCTGTGTTAACACTGTCTAATTGAAGGAGGAACAGCTTTATAGCCACAGTGGGTAAAGCCTGTTCTTTTTAAGATGTGTTTTTTGTTACAGCAGACCTCACCATAAAGGCATTCATTGCTCCTGTTCAAGAAATAAATAGGATCTTTTATTGACATCTACCTAATTTTGTTCTTCCTAAGAATGTCCTTAAGTCCTTTTAAGATCTGAAAAAAAAATTTATGTTTTGTCTGTCTTTATGAAAATGTATGAGTGTGTGTGCATGTATATGTATCTATGTATCATTATTATTGTAGAGTCGTAAGTTTTTAAGAGTACCAAAGTTACTTGAGGTCTTAAGGATATTCTTTTTATGAAAAATCTCTTTTTCTGAAAACCCCAAGCAGCTCAGAGGATCCAGTAGGAGAAGAAGCACCATAAAAACTTCAGATTGAGGATTCAAGGATGCTTGATTCCCAAATTGCAGATGGAATGAGTCAGTGATGGTCATTCTAATTGGGCTGCATATGCATGGAAGGGACACCTAGCCATTGGTAGAATGACAGCAAGGACAGGCGTGAAGTTTCATCCTAACTGGCACTAAGATGATATCCAATTTTTTTGTGTGTTTCTTTCATAATAACAAACGGAAACCCTTGAAGTGTGCAAATTACAACATTATGGGTAATTCAATTTCTATCCCTGAGGACTCACCCCTGGGTTGCATATTAAATAATTGGAAGTATTTTAAAGGAGAGAACTTCAGGAAAAAGAGGATAATCTCTCTTTGTAATACGACTTGACCTCAGTACAAATTAGTGGGAGGAGAAGTATGACCTAAAAATGGAACTCTGAACTTTAACACAATATATCAGCTTGATTCATTAGTCAGGCAAAAAGAGAAATGAAATCCTTATGTTGAAGGATTCATGGCCTTATATATGAACCCCAAATTATGGTAGTCTTTTAAAATTCTTTATGCTCATGTTCCCTTTGAGCAAAGTAAAGATTAGTAAGATCAAATGGAGGATTCATTCTTAAATGTTCCAAATCGGTCTCCTCCAGCCTCCATAGCTCCAACTGCAGACCCAGAAATATCCCCAGAGGTTTCTATTGAAGCCTTTGGGCAAAGCTCTGCAGATTCTTATGCTCCCTCATCTCCAACAGCTTCCCCTTGTGTGCCACGCCCTTATCAGCCTGTCTATCCTCCATTACTGGAGGAACCCAGCCCTGCAGGTGTAACAAGAAGCGTGCGCACCTCTTATCATCCAACTAGGCCTAAGCCTTCTCATATTTGTCCACTTTGGGAGATGGCAGATGGGGAACAAAATATATTAAGAATACATGTTCCTTTTTCTATGGCTGACTTATCACAGGGTAAACAAAAATTGGGTTGATTTTCAGAAGACCCTGATAGATTTATAGAAAAGTTTAGGCCTTGGCATTTGATCTCACATGGACTGACCTTCAAGTAATTCTTGCTACTTGCTGCACTCTTGAGGAAAAGGTTCATAAACAGACAGCAGCAAAGGCATATGGAAACGAGGTTCATGCTCAAGATCATGAACACCCTGCAGGAGGAGACACAATCCCTGATCAGAATCCTAAAAGGGATTATCAAAGCCAGAGTCATGATTGTAAATGGCAAAATTACATGATTACATGTTTAATTGAAGTGATGAGGAGATGTATGAATAAGTCAGTTAATTATTACAAGATCAGAGAAATAACACAAGATAAGGATGAAAATCCTGCTTTATTTCTGGGATGCTTAACTGAAGCCCTCCAGAAGTATACTCATATTATTCCCAACTCATGTGAGGTACAGATATTATTAGGGACTCATTTTATCAGTCAGCCAGCCCCACATATTAAAAAGAAACTCCAAAAGCAGGAAATGGATCTTCAAACTCCCATTGATCAACTTCCAAATTTGGCCTTCAGGGTTTTCAACAACAGGGACAAGGTAAATTAAAACATTAAGGACAGGAGGAGACTTATGCAGCCATGAGAACAAACCTAATTAATTGCTCTTGCATTGGTTGATAGACCCCTGTCCCCTCAGAGATACCCTGAGGCTCCCTTTAGACAGAGGGAGGGCTCGAGGCCTGCACCTGCCATTACTACAAAGAACCTGTGCACTGGGTCAAGGACTGCCCAAAGTGGGGTCCATCTGCACCTGGGATGTGCCCCCTCTGCAAAGAGGCAAAACATTGGAAGCATGATTGCCCTCACCTCCAAAGGGAGGAGAGGCAATTTGCTCCCATCATGGCTGCCCTTGAAGACTGAGGATGCTCAAGGCTCAGCAAGGTCCCCTTTGATGAGCTCCTTAATCAGCTGTACATCACAGCAGAGGAGCCTCAGGTAACTCTTGATGTGGCAGGTAAAGATATCAATTTTATTTTGGATACGGGGGCTCAGTTTTCTGCTCTGTCTCTCCTGGAACCCTTTTTAAGCAAATGTGTATTGTAACTGGGGTTGATGGTACCCCCAAAGCCAAATGATTTACAATGCCTTTAACATGTAGATTTGGAGAACTGGTTTTTACCCAAGCCTTCTTGGTTCTCCCAGAGTGCCCCACTCCCTTGCTAGGAAGAGATTTCTTAGCTTCCCTGGGGGAAGTTAAGAAATTTAATTTCTTAATTTCTTAATTTCTTAAATTAATTTAACACCAAGACATCCTCCCCCATTCTTAGGTGTATTAGTAACAGGGCCAACAAATGATGGAAACATATGTGAGGACATTTTTTCTCAGGTAGATTCTCAAGTCTGGGATACTGAGACTCTAGGAAAGGCAATTAATGCTCAGACTGTCCTTATCTCATTAAAGAAACCAGAAGTCTATCCTCATAAGCAGCAGTATCCCATCAAAGTAGAGGCCCTCCTCTTATTTCTAAGTTTCTTAAATATGGTCTTTTAGTTCGTTGCTTCTCCCAATGTAACACCCCCATCCTTCTGGTGTTAAAATCAAATGGGGAATATCGGTTAGTTCAAGATGTAAGGACAGTTAATGAGGCTGTAGTCCCATTACAAACTATAGTTCCTAATCCATATACTATTTTGATTCAGATATCAAGTGGATCTAAATATCTCATTTTCCTTGACCTTAAGGATGTATTCTTCTGTATTCCATTACATCCGATTCACAGTATCTGTTTGCTTTTGAGTGCACATTTCCCTAATTAAAAGCACAAATTGCCACCTGTTATTTTATTCCTTTGTTGCTTTTCAGTTAGAGTGGGTTCTTTCCATGGATTAAAATTGATCTATGGAATATAAATCATAGTAGTAGAGAAATAGGACACATTGATGACTTACATAAAGAATTGTAATGTGACCAGAATAATAAAGAAGATTGAAATTCTAGAACAGAACTCAATAATTACAAAGACTTAAAGGAAACACTTCTAGGAGCAAGCCTATACTGTGTTAACTGGCTAATTATAGATTTTGCTGATGTCCCTCCAGTGAGGGTTAACAATGAATATTTTGTCTTTTGCATAATCCTGATGTATCTTAAGATCATCTCATTTTGGTAATAACTGCTGACTATCCTGAAGTCTTCCCTGGACATTTGTCAACATCTGACCTGTGTCTGTGCTCAGTGAGGTGATGCTACTGACAGCGGAAGCACACATGCTATTTGCCTGTGAATGTGGTTGTTCTACTGAGATTAAACTATTCTCAAAAAAACTTGGAGGAGTAGGGGTAGAAATATATAACTTCTACAGTCAGTTTGAGATTGATCCATTAATCTTATTGAAGCAAAAATGCAATATTTGGGATAATGATGGATCTTCTTTTGCATTTTTATGTTTAATGCAAATCTGTCAGATTCAACAGCTGAGCATAAAGATAAATTTATAGATAATGTGAGGTTTCTAATACAGTGCTTTCAGGCACTATATATATATACACACACACACACACACACACACTACATGTTTTTAAAATCATGCTGAGCATGATTTCATGTTTCCATACAAATAGATGAAATCTTTAAAGAAAAATGACCTAGACATGATATATGGATGATATTATTTTTTCTTTGATCATTGTTAGAATTCCCCTTCTTGACTATTAAATCTGATTAATATACTTTTTTTTTGCAGTGTTCTACCTCCGTGCTACCCCCCCGGCCCTATTTTTTTATACTTTATTTTGAAACCGGGTCTCACAAAGTTGTGGAGGGCCTCACTAGGTAGAGAGAGAGAGAGAGAGAGAGAGAGAGAGAGAGGGAGAGAGAGAGAGAAAGAGAGAGAGATAAGGCTGGCCACGAACCCGGATTCTCCGGTCTCCGCCTCCCAAAGTACTGGGATTACAAGAGTGTGCCACCATGCCCAGCCTTGATTAATATACTTTTAATAAAATATTATTTTATATACTTTTCCTAAAATTTTGATTTTTTTTGTATTTTACAACATTTGTCCTATTCACTTAGGGAAAATATCATATTTTTATTCAAAATTATAAAAGAATGAGGCTGTCAAATAATGTACACATGGCTTGTTTAAAATCCCATATATTGAATAATATGTACATCAAATTAAGTGGTTACTCAGCAAATCTAAATCTTATGTAATCTCCAACAACTATAATATTTAGAATATAATATTTGAAATCATATCTATCTCATTGGGATAAAACAAGTAATAATTGAATTGGGTATCAACTCTCTAGCCATTGACATTAGCATAGTAAAATATTGTAGTTACTAAAGTTAAACAAAGATTTCAAATCAAGTAAATGATGTCAGGGGGAAGACTGAGAAAACATGTAAAACAGTGTAATGGTTTGGATTTAGAATGTCCTCTATCCCTCATGGAAACAAGGTAGCAATGTTGGAAGAGGAGCCTGGTTGTAAGTAGGGGTCCCTGGTAGTGTGACTAGGGGACAGTATATGGTTATCTCTTCCCCTTGCTCACTTTCTTGCTTCTACTCTCTGTGATGCGAGAGTGGAGCCTAATTCCCTACCTCACTCAGCTTCTCAATGCCATGCCCTGAGCTCTGCACACTGTCCTGACATGGACTGGACCTCTAAATTTCCAAAAACTGTGAGCAAATAAATCTTCCTTCCTCTAAGTTGTGTGTGGTCAGACTTCTTGGGTCCAGCAGTGATAACACTGTCCAAAACAGACATTGAGAAAACTTGGCTCCTGATGGACTAGGAGGTGCCCAGATATTGTCTAAAATAGGTATTTGTGAAGAGTTATACCAGGATTTACTGGCTGTGGACAATGCTGGGATTCCACATTATTTCCTCTCTCAAAGGGAATTGCAAACTCACCATATTAGTCAGTTCTTGAATATAGGATGTAATTTGTCATTAATGTATGTATTTTCCCTCCAAATGCCTAGTATAAACTCTGTCATCTCTATTTCTCTTACCCCTCCTTGTTTCCATTCTGGTATTATTTCTTGTGACTATTCAAGTGAATGTTCAACTAAGTGAGCCCTGTTAACAGAAGAATCTATATTTCAGTAAGTAAATATAGTAATTGAATATTTAATAATTATTAGCTATTTTTAATCCAAATTCTTTTGCATAAAACACATAAGAGTTACTATTTATAAATTATGACACACAAAAAAGCCCACATGTAACATATAACGGAAATAAAGTCTTTTAAAATGTCAATTTCTGCTGGGCATGGTGATGCACGTTTGTAATCCCAGTACTTGGGAGGCTGAGACAGGAAGATCGCAGGTTCAAGGACAGCCTCAGAAAGTAGTGAGACGGGGTATGAACATCATACATGCACACATTGCACATATAATTACCATGCACCAATAAATGAACATAAAAACAAATCTTTCCCACATAGCCCCCCCCCCCAAAAAAGAAAGTAGTGAGACGTTCATCAGCCTAGTGAGCCCCTGTTTCAAAATAAAAATAAAATAGGGCTGGGGATATAGCTCAGAGGTAGAATGCCACTGGGTTCAATCCCCATAATAATAATAATAATAATAATAATAATGATAAATAAAATAGCAGTTTCTAATTAATAGGTTGTTTCCAAGTTAGATTAATTGCACATTTAATTTTTTAGCAACCATGCTAAAAATTTAGTTATCTGAAATAAATACTCCCATACATTCCTGACATTTAAAGCAACATATGTTTTATATATACTGTCATTATAAGCCTTCTGAAGTTTTAATTCATTTTCACAGGCTTTAGTTAATAACTATCATTTTTACTTGGACAAGTACAATAATTTTTTTTCTGTTTGCTTTTTTTTCTTTAATGTTGATTCTCATATATTATTGACAAAGACACCAAAATTAGGCTCTTAAAATGGGCATCTAGTTATGCTACCTTATTGATTTAAAAACATCCTTAAATGATGTGGTTTATAACCAGCAACTGAAATCAGGACCACTCTTTACCATGATTATTAAAAATTCTGATTCCTAAATACTACATATTCCAGACTTGTTTTATGCCTCAGGGTTGTTTCTTTGTTTTGTTAAAAAAAAACTTCAAAGGTAATCATTACATAACCCAAATTAGGTGCCACTAGTTTAATGACCTATTACCTCCAAGGTAAAATGTGGTTTGATACAAGGCTAGCTATATAAAATATGAACTCACATAGAAAAACCTTTCTAGCATCATGTGAAACAAGGGGATAATATTTAAGTGCTCACAGTTCTTTGAACACCCATTGATCTTTAAATCTTTTGTGTCTTTAATCTACTTAGAATGCCCTTCACCACCTTGTCCACTGGGTGATTTCTATTATTTTATCAATAGTAATCCCCAATGCATATGTCAGTGTTTCTCTGACGGAGCTCCCATGATGCTGTCTGTACTCATTATTCTCTTATCACCAAGGATGCTGTGCTGTATGAATTGTATATATATTTGTCTCCTTCACTAGTTAGAGTTTCTTGAGATTGAGGATGGTGATTTATTTTTCTTTATACTATAGAGATCAAAATGTTCAATGATTGGCAGATAGAAGGCACCTAGTAAATAGCTTTGAATCAATGGATGAAAAAGAATGTGTTAAATTTTTAACATCTTTTCTGAAAATCAATAGTATCTTAATCAAAAAAAATTGTTAGTAGCAATTTCTCTGAAGAAATTAATGATTCACAAATACCTGTAGTATTTTTTAAAATAATCATTCCACAAGGAGAGAAGGGGAAAATATTGTTTATAGTGCTTTAGAATTAAATATTTATTATTTTTATATTTTGGGATCTCTGTTGTTTACTGTCAGGTAAACATCATAAGATATTTAATAGTAAAGAAATAAAAATGTAAACTAAAGATGAAGCTTGCTGTCTGTTATATTCTTTTAAATGTCCCTTTAACTAGTAAAACTAAGCCATTTTTATAATGGAGGGTTAGATAATTGAACAATACCCTAATAGAATAACTCAATTTAAACAGAAAAAATTAGCTCTTACAGATTGTAATGTTTTTATTCCTTTACAACATGCCTCCTGACATAATTTCCACATGAAATAAATGTAGCCACTAAACATGTTTTTAAGGCATACATATTTAATATAAATCCTAAAGGCTAATTAGGTGTGCAAATCAATTATATTATACTAAACCATCCCTAGCTTTAACAATATTAAAGGAAGAAATGAGTTGTTTCATTTTGACAATATTCTAAAACACTAGAGGCCAGAGTGAGACATTACTTACTTTATCATAATCCTGTGAATTTTACATTTACCTGAATCATACCGATGAATTCTATTAACTGATTTAAGAGAAAGCCTCCTCCCATGACCTGCAGCGATCTGATCTTTTTAATGACAGCTCTTCTTTTAGAAGAAACACTGCTATTTTCATGATAGGCTTCAGGGCACGAGCAAGACTGGGTGGATTCTTGTCACTCTGGAACGTGAGAATCTCCATGAGGTTGCTGATGGTTCTCATCTGCTTTCCTTTGAGTCACACTAATTCCCAGAAACAGTGTACACAGAATGGCTTACGTACATAAATGGGGCAGAGCAAAAAAATACTGAGAAAATAAAAAAATATTCGGCCTCACCTACAAATAAAATCAATAACCCACAAAATTGCAATGATTAAGTTGTAAGTTCTTAATTTTATTCAAGTAGGTAACATTCCATCCCTCTGTGCCAGGTGTTCAAATATAGTTACCAAAGTTCCACAGGAAGGCATAAGTTAACCAACCATCTGAAAATATAATTAAATTAACTGAATCATGAAATATACAAATGTCTAATATCTGTAATGAACTAAGTAAACAAAAAGTTTGCACAAAGAAAAAAAGAGGATTACAATTGTTCACAATACTAGTGAATGGATCTCACACATGCATAAGAAAACTTTGGAAGCTGGAAAAAATAAGAATCAATAATTTTAAAATTATTGATAGGGAATTAAGGGAAAAACATTTATTGTGGTGCTGGTAATTGAACATAGGCCCTTGCACATGTTAACCATGTATTTCAACATTGAGTTACACCCCCAGAACAAGAAAATTGTTAAATGAAGGCTAAACTGGTAAATATAATATAGTCATTTGACAAATTCAAGACACCATGAGCCAGTGTCATGACTTTTTGGCTCATTTATTAGAATTATGTGTGCACACACAAAAACACACACATATTTTTATTGATATGTGAATGTAATACATTTTTATCATAGTAGGTTTTTTTCTTTGTGTTTTTAATAGATTTAATTCTTAGAGTAGTTTTTTGTTTACAATAAAATTTAGCAGAAGGTCCACACATTTCCCATATACCTCCTACTTATACACATTCACAGTCTCCCCATTATCAATATTCCCCACTATAGTGGTACATTTGTAAAAATGAATGCTCTACATTGATAATTCATTATTACCAAGTTCACAGTATATATTAAGATTTGCTATTTTATGAATTCTTTGTGTATGGGCAAAGTTTTAATATCACCTATCCACTATTATAGTATCACAGAGTACTTACCTCCCTAACAACCTCTGTGCTCTGTCGCTTCATCCTTTCCTCCCTTCACTAAAACCCTCAAAAATCACTGATCTTCTTACTTTCTCCACAATTTTGTGTTTTCCAGAATATATAGTTGGAATCAAACATTATGTAGCCTTTTTAGATTGGCTTCTTTGATTTAGCAACATATATATATTCAATATATATATGAATATAGAAATATATATATATTCCTCTGTATATTCTCATAATTTGGTAGTTCATTTCTTGTAAGCACTGGATAATATTTTATCATATGGATGTAACACAGTTCATCCTTTCACCTGCTGAAGGACATCATAGTTGCATCCAACTTTTGACAGTTGTGAATAAAGCTGCTGTAAACATGTGTGCAGTTTTTTGTGCAAATATAAGTTTTTAAGTCCTTTGAGTAAATACCAAAGAAAATGATTGCTGAATCTTGTGGGAATAGTGTATTTATATTTGTAAGAAACTGTAAACTCTCTTCCAAATGTCTGTACTGTTTTGCATTTCCATCAGTAATGAATGGAAGATCTTACTGCTCTACACTCTCTGTGACTTTTGATTTTAGTATTCTGTATTTTTTTCTTTGTGGAACTGGGGAGTGAACCCATGGGAATTCTACCTCCAAGCTTCACCCCCGGCTCTTTTCATTTTTGTTTTGGAATAGGGTCTCACTAGTATCTGAGAGTCTATGTTGCTGAGGCTGTTCTTGAACCTGTGATTCCTCCTGTCTCAGTCTCCCAAGTACAGGGATCATAGTCATGTACCACTATGCCCAGCTGATGTTAGCATTCTGTCTTTTAGAAATATTAAAAGATATGAAATGATATGAGGTACATACTGTTTTTTTTATTTCCCTGATGTATTGGTCAGGGTACACTAGATCAACAGAATTCACAGAATGAAGAAAGGAAGGGGGGGGAAAGGATTTATTAGATCGGCTCACAATGTAGTCCTGGGTTTCGACTGCACGTGAAGAATCAGATGAATCAGTAGCTGGTCGGGCGGTCTAAGAGCTGGAGCCTTAGGATTGAAGCAACCACCAATTCAGTCCAGTCCAAGATGTGAAGATAAGGAAGCTCTTCAGAGAAACGATGGTGAAGTTTCAGCTCGAAGGCTGGAGGCCGACAATCTCAGATGAGAGCAGAAGATCAAGAAGCTCTTCAAGGAAACGGCAGAGTTGGAGACCGATGATCTCAGACGAGAGCAAACGCGTTTTCTTCAGGAAGAGTCGCGGCTCACTTTATGCGGCTTTCTCCTTCCTTTTTTCCAAGTCCTGCACCTATCAGAACCCTGCTACCCACATCTACGGCAGGACTTCTGGTTCAATCTGCTGTTACACAACCAAAGTCACATGATCTCAGGAGGGTCAAGTTGACAAACCAGACCAACTATCACACCTGATGACATATGTTTCAGTCAACATTCTTAATTTTTGTGACCCCAAATACTTAATGACCACAAATTAGAGGAAGGGATATTTATTTGCTCACAGTTGTGGAGATTTAGAAGGTTTCAGTCCAAGTCATGCCTATGGAGCTCAGGGCATGGGAGTGGGAAACGGGGAGAAAGAATGGAGGGATTCTGCTCTCATACCATGGAGGCCAGAAGCAAAAAAGGAGTGCGAGAAGGGGGTTCATGGATATATATATACATATTGTTCCCAATGCCACACCCTAAGTGACCATCTCTTGCAGTCACACCCTACCTGGCTACCTTACCATCCAATAGATCCATTAATTATGGATTAATAATTCATAATAAATCCATTAATTCTGAATTTATCCACTAATGAGATTAGAACCATCATCATTCAATCACTTCATCTCTGAAAATTTTTGCATAAATACATGAGCTCTTCCAGGGGACATCCTATATTCAAACCATAACAACATATGGCATAGAACATTTTTTCATATTTTTGTTTGCCATCTGTGTATCTCCACTAGTGACATGTCTGTCAAAAAATTTCGATCTGTTTTTGGATCATTTTGATCATTGTGGTATCTTAGCGAGTTTTGCTGGTTATTTGAATAGTTTGGAAAACAGTGCTTTATTACATATGTCTGTTGCAAATTTCTCTTCATGTCTGTAAATTCTCTTTTAGATCTCTTGACAGTATCATTTTTGTAAAGGAAATTTTTATTTTTAGTGAAGTCCACTTTATTGATTCTTTTTATCATGGATTATGACTTTGGTGTTATGTCTAAAAAGTCTCCAACAAACCCTGGGTCATCTATATTTTTTCCTGCATTAACATCTGGGAGCTTTATTTGTGTTTTACACTTAGAAAAATGGTAGTTTTGGTTACTTAAGTATATTAATTACATGTCAAACATACAAATTCATCTTCATAATAAAGTTATTTTCACATGCTGTGTCATGATCAATTTCTTCTTTAGAAGAAGTGGAAGACAATCTTTGTCATTGTCATTCTCCCTCATATTTTGTTTAAATCTTACAATCTATTTTTAGTACTTTGCTCTTCTTTGACAGAAATTTCCAGTATATCTCCCCAATCTGATAATTAATACCATTGCCAAATAAATAAATCCCCTCTTTCAAACTCTTCCTCTCACAACCATGGCCTAGCTGAATGCAATCTCTTCCTTAACTTTCCCCAAGCTTTACTCTCACCATCATCTCCCAAAGAAGGATCTGAGCAAGAACCTCTAGGAACAAATCAGGGACCCTGAAGTACATTGAACAAGACAATTGTACCAGCATAGAATAAATCTAGCAGATGGGCTGGTTGAAAAATTTGCCTAAGAGTCAGAGAAGAAAGTTGTCACTATTCCTATCTGTGAGATTTGATAATTTGTCTGGATCAAGGAATGCAGTAGATTTCCTATTCTTTTTCTAAATGAAGATTAAATTTGGAGGTTTTAGTTCAATTCCTATACTTCTTGTATATGTAATCTTCTGAGGAAAATTTTGGTTTATTGGTTGTCAGTTTGCAAGGAGATTATATGGACCCGATAAAAGAACTGATTTTGATTTTTTTGGCCACTGGGGATTGAACCCAGGGACATTGTTCCTTTAAGCTATACTTCCAGTTCTATTTTTATTTCTAAATGGGTTCTTGCTAAGTTGCTAAGGGTCCCTCTAAATTTCTGAGGCTGGTCATAAACCTGTGATCCTCCCATCTCAGCCTCCCAAGTACTGGTATTACAGTCATGCACCACCACATTTGGCTCTTATTTTGAATTTGAAGCTGAAAATGCACCTGAATATATCACTCTAGGTTGTCTCCTTCGAAGGATGTCTGGATTTTCTGAGTGGGAAGCAAGAAATGAAAGGCAAACATAATGCCTGAAGCCTACATTAATACAAATATCCTGGTTATGCCCCCCAACCTGAAACACCCATAATGCCTTACCTTAGATCCTTCTCTCTCAGTTTCTGATGTCATTTGTTGATTAGTTTTATCAGCACAATATACAAAATAATAAAGCTCCTTTATAATTGTGTGGGGAGGAGTTTGTGAAATAATTTGCACAAAATATGACAATGTGTAACATATACAGGTTAGCTATCATCTTTGTGGTTATTATTACTATTATTATAACTATTCCTGTTTCTATCGATTCTGAATCCCATCACACAGTTCAGGGTGTTTGCCTCATTCATCTCCCATGTTGGGACTTTACTCTTCTTAATCTCTTATCTATTTTCTGAAGTCATGTTTGAAACACACTGGAATCCCCAGGCATTTACTACTCCCTGAATCTGATGATAAAATGCACCATAATTAAGATGCTATTGCTGTGCTATTATTCCTTTGAAAATTGTTGTAATCCTGTCTGTCTGGAGGTTCTCAACCACATACAGTACTTGATTACATCTCTCATTTAGTTACTGGAAGCCCCAAGGCTGTGCAACAATCATTCCATGATTCCTTAATCAGTTCTCTCTCCCATTCAAGTTGCACATTTCTCAGACCCTCTGACACCACTTCAATCCAAATTCCTCTTTAGCCTTGCCTCTGTCTTAAAGTTGAACACATATTTGTTTCATCAAGAACACAAAAACCACCATAAAGGACATATTTCAAATTTTTGTGGTTGAATGCAAACCTACTTATATTCATTCTTTCTTTTTTTCTTCATTTTTCCCCTTTGGTATCCCATCCTCTTAAACTTTGCATTCCAAGACATCTTGCCTTTACAGAGATCTTTCTCTTCTTTCTATCTCTTTTCTAGATCCTAACTCATTACAGCTGTATTAGACCAATTATGCTGCAATAACAAAACACAGGAGATTGTGCAGTTTACAAAGAACACAAATCTATTAGAGTTCTTGAGGAAAGGCTGGGAAATCTAAATTCAGGGTGCTTGGATTTGGTGTCTGGGAAAAGCCTGCCTGCACATATGGTAGAAAAATAGAAAGGGGAAAGGCCTAGGCTCATTTTGTCTGGCCATTTCATAAACCACCACTAGTTCATTCATGAGCTCACTTCTCAAAAAGTCCCACCTCTTTTTTTGTTTGTTCATTCATCATCTCAAATATTTATAATTTTTGTGAGACCATTCAAAACCCTCTCTTCTAGCTATTTGGAACTATAGATACAATTTTATTAATTATAATAATTCTCTGTGTAATGAAACATCAACACTTATTCCTTCTGACTGTGACTTTTGTACCTATTAAGCAATCTCTTCCTATCTCTTCACCCTCCTCTGGTAACTGTTAATCTTGGCTATTTTGAAGAGAGCTGTAATAAACATGGGAGTTCAGGTGTCTCTTTGACATGCTTATTTTTATTTCTTTTAGATAAATACTCAGCAATGGGATTATTAACTTAGAGGTTTTTTAAACATACTTTTATTGGTGCATTGTAGCCTCACATCACAATGAATATCAATTTGATATTAACATACATGCACACAGCTCTTAGTGTCCCCCACTGCCTCCCTCCCCCCATATGGAGTACTGAGAATGACACTGGTATATTCTCATATGTACACATTTTTTTATGATAGTAATTCCATTGATTCACTTCTTTCTTGCCCTTCCCCTTCCCTTATACTTCTTCCCTTGCCCCACTGAGGGTTCTCCGCCATTGCCTGGAGTCCCTATTGTGTCCCCACTACTCCCTAGGTTGCGCATATTAATGAAAACATAAGACCCCTCTCTTTTTGTGAATGGCTAGTCTCACTTAACATAATGTTCTCCATTGATTCTAGATTAATCCCTTATTAGACAAAGAGATTGTAAATGTTTTCTCACAATCTATATTTGGTCTCTTCACTCTGTCAGTATTTTCTTTACTGTGAAGATTGTTATTTTGTTGTAATGCATTTTTCTACTTTTTATTTTGTTGCCTATGTGTTTATGTTCTTGACCAAATTATCCTTTCTCATTGTACAAATATATAACAATGAATCCCACTATTATTTGTACTCACAATGCAACAATAAAAATATCCTTGCCAGGACCAATGTTGCAGAGTGTTTCTTTCATTTCTCCCATGGCATTTGTTTGGTTTTTTTCCTATTAGTTTTATATTTTCTGGTCTTACATTGAAGTTTAAGTCACTTTGAGTTCATTTTTGTAACCAGGGAGAGTTAGATATCTAGTCTCATTCGTCTAACATGTACATGTCCAGTCTTTCTAAAACCATTTATTGAAGAGAATTTTCTTGCCTGTCTGTGTGTTTTGGGCAGTTTCTTTAACATACTTTGCTATTAGTGCCTATGCTCATTTCTGAGTTTTCTATTCTGTTTTACTGGTTTATAGGTCTATTTTTATGCAAGTATCTTATTGTTCTTAGTGCTATAGTTTTTTTTAATGGGTGCATTGGAATTCTACTCATAGTGAAGTTCAATGTGTTAAAAACACACATGATGTAAATAGTCCTCTTTCTGCTCGTATTAGTTTTCTTCCCTTTCCACACCACCATGCGACAATTGAGTCTTCATTATTATATCTAATATTCATAGTCGCTAAAATGGAGAAAGGTAAATATCAAAAGACACATTAGAATCAATAATAACCACTGTTGAAAATTAAGGTATGTGGATTAAAATCAGATTTTTAGTATATGGAGAGTGAATTAATAAAATAAGTCATTACTGAAAGGATGCCACACTATGAGTGTAGATTTTATGCTCAGTCTATTCAATTGAAGTTAACTGAAATGACCACCATATTAATGGAACTCTTAGTAGAAATCTGTGGCTAGTGTTAATCTTTGAAATATTTAACAGAGTTGTTTCAGTCAGCATTCTCACTCCTGTGATCCAACCCCTGACACACAAAAATTAGAGGAAGGAAGATTTATCTGCTTATGAATCTGGACATAGTCCATTTACACTGGCTGCCAAGCAGGAGCCCAAGCTACATAGGTCCTTGGCATGATGGCGAGTTCAGAGAGAGCAAGGGAGGGGGAGGGACATATATAGTCCCCAAGGCCGTACCCACAGGCACCCACTTCCAAGCAGGGCTGCCTCCAAGGTATGAGATCTGAGGGATATTTTACTTTCCAACCATAACAAGAGTACACCATGAAATCAGAATGATGAACTATTATAGTCTGCACTCCATGGATAACAGGGAACAAGAAGAGGAAACAAGAAAGTGGCTAAATAGGTAGAATATGAAATCACCATGTAAAGCGACCTAAGGGAGTGGAAAAATACCTGCAAGAAATGCAGTCATGATAGAATAAGGGTCATATATATGAAGAGAAAAATTATGTTGCAGTAAAAATAATACAAAAAAATGCAAGTATGTCAGAAAAATAGCTAAGTGTCATAACAGATAGTAAACTAGTCATGATCTGTGATGCAGCCCTGGAGCAAGCAAGCTCAGCGCTGAATTCTTAAATAGGAGCCCTGCACCAAAAAGACATGAGGTAATTCTTATATTCAGCATTGCCTTGACTTATTTTCATAATCACAACCAGTGCTGTTGTGGGAAATGTAGGGAGAGTTCAGAAGAAGGCAATAGAATCATTTATTTGTCTTAAAATTAGTTATAAAGGACAAAGAAAAAAGATTATTCTGGTAGTGACAGCGTTGAGACAAGACAAATTGTATTATAGTCTACATAACAGCACCTCTGTAAAGGATGGTACCCAGATGATCTACACCAAGCCCCATCACACGAAATGAGGAGTGAAGAACAGCATATAAATGTTGGCAAGCTATGTTGAAGATTCCGAAGACTTGATTAAATACTAGCTACAGACATTACAGAGATAAAGATGAAAATTGATTTTTTCTTTGAACAACAAAATCTTATCTAACTGAGGATCGACTAAATTGCCTTCCACTTACTTCTAATCTTCATAGAAATGTGGATGCTATTATTTTAATATTGATTCTGACAAGCTGTTAAAGAACCAGTAATCCCCGGGATGCATCATTATAAGAAGTACAAATGATAAAAGTGTGGATGAAGTCAGATAGTGCATAATATGGAGTCAGATATGATACAATGCGATGAGCACCAGGTTTAGAGATAGCAGACATGCTAACAGCAGTTAACCATGACTGTGCATACTCTGCAGGTGGCAGACTGGGCTCGCTGAGTGCCTTGTCATTGTTCATTTCCTTTGAGACTCTATGCGTAGGTATCATAGTCGTCTCCAGTTTACATTGTGGAAGATGAGATTTATTAGATGAAGCACCATAACTACAGCCATATAATTAAAGCATGCTATTCAAATGTATTCTCATTTGACATCCAAAGCCATTGTTCTTCGTAAACAATATGAAGGTCTAGGTAGAATTTTATTTTCTTTCCATCTTAGTGACTGTGTTCCCAGAGCTATGCATTATGGTAGTTGTGTGATGAATATTTGTTAAAAGACTATTATAGATCACATATTTTGGAAATATAAAGATACAAGTTGAAAAATCAATGAAATACACATAAACAGTGAAATATCACTTAAAGATTTTACATTTGGCTGTCAGGTTGATATTCCTGTTTTGGGTGTTTTATCATATTAAATATTTTAGTGTTGGTTATGTTTCCCATGTTATAATAATCTTTTCTGTTTTTATGATTTATAATGTACATAACATTTTTTTCTGATTGAGATAATGTGTGAGAGGTAAGGGAAGGAGGAAAAACATTCTTCAACCCCATAACTTGAATATAATCATCAAAATTTGAACTCAATTATTTTAAAATGTTAAAACTGTGAAGCAGCATATAATTTAGAGTAGATTATTTTGACAATTTTAAAACAATTAAAACAGAAATATGTTAGATTAAAAATATGAGTTATCTAAGGTATGCAAAGATTATTCTGAAAATACTACTTTTAACATAACATTTTTCATAGAACATGATGGTTTTTTTTTTTTGCGGTACTGGGGATTGAACCCAGGGGCATTCTACCTCTGAGCTACACCCCCAGCTCTAGTTTTTGTTTTTTATTTTGAAACAGGGTCTCACTAAGTTGGGGAGGGCCTCACTAAGTACCTGAGGCTGGCCGCAAACCCGTATCCTCTGGTCTCAGCCTGCCAAGTACTGGGATTACAAGTGTGTGCCACCATGCCCGGTGCAATGTTTTGTTTTAATTAGAAAGGATTATCCTACAAATCATAGCATTTTACCCTTTATAATCTCATATAAATGGAATGTAAGACTAAGTATGACCTTATTCCTGAAAGTAGTTAGTGAAAAAAAAACTTACTGGTAATTTTATATTCATGGTTCTCCAGAGAGAAAAAATAATAGGATATGAATATATATCTCTGATTGTGAAGGATTGAGGTCCATATACATTATGAATGGCGAGCTGCTTAACTCCAAACTTTATTCAAAAACATCCTCACAGAAACATTCAGAATGATGTTGGACCAAATATTTGTGATCAAGAAAATTTGATACATGAAATTAGCCATCACATCATGTTTGTTTTTTAAAGAAACATAATTTACCTAAAACATTGTCTCCGTAGTTAAGTGATTGTTAACAATTACAAAGAGCGTTTTTTTTTTTTTTTGCGGTACAGGGGATTGAACCCAGGGGCGTTCTACCTCTGCGCTACACCCCCGGCCCTATTTTTCATACTTTATTTTGAAACCAGGTCTCACGTAGTTGCGGAGGGCCTCACTAGGTAGAGAGAGAGACAGGGAGGGAGAGAGAGAGAGCTGAGGCTGGCCGCGAACCCGGATCCTCCGGTCTCCGCCTCCCAAAGTACTGGGATTACAAGCGTGCGCCACCACGCCCGGCTACAAAGAGCGTATTTTATTTATTTATCTTTTTCCCATCTGAGATATGTATAAATTTTCTGGGACATCTCAATTTTTGATGCTGTGTCTTTAACTAATCAGTTGAGACTTAGTTGATTAGATTACATCCGCCTCTAAACTTTGTCATGTATGCATGGTAAAAGACTAAGGTATACTTGAGGTGGAGAAAGCTAAGCACATTTTCTCATAGAAAGTCCTCTGACCACTCAAGAGTCTTTTTTCTATTTTTTGTTATTATTATTAATTCAGAGTCTATGCAGTTATTTGAGAGATACTGTTTCTAGAGAAGTAGTCTATGATGGTTACTTTTAGGTGTTGACTTGACTGGATTAAGCAATACCTGGAAACCTGTAGAGGCATCTACAGGTGTGTGTGTGTGTGTGTGTGTGTGTATGTGTTAGGGTTTCGCAGAGGCAGTTAGTATGTGAATCTTGGCTAGTGGTTAGGTGGGGAAGACTTGTCCTCAGTGTGGCCTGGCACCATTCAATTGTTTGGGGGTCAGAGAGCACAGATAAAGAAGGTGCATTAGTACTTCCCCTGAGAACTAAAGTCAGCTTATCTCCTGCCTTGGACATCAGCTCTCCAGGCTTGCTGGCCTTTGGAGTTCTATACTTACATCAATAGTCTCTTGCTGATACTCAGGCTTTGACCTTGAACTGAGACTTATACCAACTGTGGTTCTGAGGTTTGCAGACTTGGGCTGAGCCATTCTTCCAGTATCCTTGGTCTCCAGTCTACAGATGAACTTCTCAGCTGCAAGCCAATTCTGTAATAAATCCTTCTCACATATCTATTATACATATCTTATTGGTGCTGTCTTTCTGGAGAACTGTGATAAATACAAAGTCTGACATCTTAGTTTTCTTTAATTCCCGCTGTCCTTCCAGGTTAAATAAGAATCTATAATATATAGAAATTTAATTCCATAAATTTCATTTTTATTATATAGTTAGTATAGTGACACAGAAATCTTGGAAAACCAAAATAAGCCATAGTTTTATTATTTTACAACGTTATTTTAGTGAATATTTTTATTTTTCAGTTCTAAATACAACATAATGAGAAAAAAATCAAATAAAAATACACAGAAGAATAGTGAGTCAATAAGGGGACATGACAAATGGAAGCTTAAAAATAAAAGAGGTTTAATTCTGATCCTTAATATAGATAGCATTTTACTTTATATTCTGAACAATAATGTGATATTGTTTCCTCCTCTTAATTTATTCTGTGAGAAGTATTTTCTGTTGTAGTACTGTGATATTTAGTCAGTTGTTTTCAAAAGCTTTGCTTGATGTTTTTTGAAGAAAAAGTTTATAATTTTCTTAAGAAACTTTATTAACAAATGGTAGTTGGCTATTATTTTTAACAATATATACAACTCTTTCAACATATTCTTCTAGAGTAATTTTTTCTTTAAAGAAATAGTAGAAAATCTGATTATTTACAGCTTTTAAGTATAATTTATCAGAACCCTATTTCCTTTTTGACTGGTTGAAAGCAAACTTTTTATTCATATGGGATGATGAGCTGATATGAGAAATTAGCCAGTAAGCTTCAAGCATGTAAAAATTCACAAAGTATAGCATTTCATATTCTTGGCCAAATTTTAGTACAAGGTAAAATGAAGGTAATATCTAGGTGTCAGAGAACCCTCCTTATCAAAGTGATAAGAACACACGAAGACACTTGAGTTTGGCATATTCAAGCTGGATATTGACCTGACCTTAGGGCCTGAGTTCTGGCATTTTAATTCCACATGAGCAAGAAGATAGTGTTGTTTCTAGGCCCAGCGGAAAATTGAATGCCCTTGACAAATTTATTACGTTAATCTCAATTGTGAATGAGGAACTTGAATATCCTTCTCAGTAGTGCAAAGAATGATCACATAAGTTAAACATCTACTTGGGATAGTGGAAAGAATAGTAATTACTATGAAAATATAAACCCCATGCTTATATATCTCAAGTATCTGCTAGGTACACATTTTTGTTATATGTGAAATTGACCAGCCCTGAGCTATAACTACTCTATAAATACTAAAATTATTTACATTTTCTATAGCCTAAGAATAAATATTATTTCATAATTACAAATTCCCAACCTAGGTAGCTATAGCTCCTATAAAAAAATAATTCCCTCTTTTTAAAGGGAAGATCATAGTAAAAAAATACACACACATGCATATATATTTAAATACATAAACAGAATTTAATTGCTTTGAGAGCAAGCAGCTATAACGAATGGAACCAGAAGATGTAACGAATGGCAGAATATGCATCTCAAAAACTCACAATGGATCAATCTACATAACAACATCAGTATGACATGTCTGAAGAGCTAAATATCATGGAAGGAAACTTACAATCCATAGGGCAAAATTGGTGTGTTTCAAGAAGATGCCTTTTAATTAAATACGGAAAACATCAATCTAGAAATTCATATTCAGAAAGAATATTTTCAAGAAAATAAAAGATATATACTAAGAAAAAAAAAGAGAGTTATTACTCACACACTCCCACTGAAAATTAATGGATGTTGGATTCTGAAAGAAAGATGTTGAAGAGGAAATCATATAAAAGTATTAATATATAGCAGAGAGATTTTAAATATTTTTGTATTTACATATTTAATATAAAAATAATGGTGATGAAGAAGACAACCATGATGAGATGCAGACATTTAATTTGAAGGATGTCAAAATAAGGGGAAAAATTGTAGATAAATAAAATAAAAGATGGGAGATTATTTTCCCCACATCAATACTCTATTATTTATTGTTTACATTGCTTACTTATGTTATTTCTTGTGTTGTTAAAGAGAAAAATATAGTGCTGCATTTTAGAAATATACATTTAGAAAAATAGGGCTACATGTTTTACATGTTATTATGTAAAACAAGGTCTTAAAAGATATATTTAGATTAAAAAGTCAAGTTAGAACTCATAACTTCCAAACTAGTAAAAATTAAAAGAATACATAAATAAAAATTAATAAATTATACAAAAAATAAAGATGAAAATAAAAGATATATGTATGGCATTAAAATACAATATTAGATAAAAAATAATGATCTTTATGAATATCATAAATATGAAATTAAATAAAAAGCAAGATTTATGTAATTTTTACATATGCCTCTAAATCCACATAGATGAACTATGTATTACTTATAGTTCTATATGTATGTACAAAACTTACATACTAATTATATAACATCTTACATATACTTCTATAAAATATATGATATATGTTATCATATATTAGGAAGAAATGAATGTTGAAGCAAAATATGCACATTAAATTCTAGGGAAGAAAAAGACTGAGTTAAAGAGAATATTAATTTTATCTCTTGTTTTATAACATCATTTTTTAAAAAACTTTAGCATAGAAAATAAAAATAAATTGAATGGGATAGGTTAAAAATTTTAAGTTTCCATTTCCTACAATGGACTGATCCTTTCATATTTCAATGAACTGATGTCAAATCTCTTTGATTTTAATCTCTTTGGCTTAATGTTAACTGATGAACAATTTTCTTTATGTTCAGTGACTGGCTTTATAGGTGTCAATTGATATGATCTTCACAACCATTAGATAAGGAAGGTCCTATAATTAAACAAATTTAGGTTCATGAAATTAAATCAGTTGGTTAAAGTGAAATAGTGTGTAAGTGGAAAAGCTTTCTCTAGCCATGTGACACTGCAGTTAACACCTTCAACTGTGGCTCTATTGTATATTCTAAATGTTTTAAAATTATACTCTAATACATCCAGGAATCAATATCTTTCTCCAAGAAATTGTACCTGCATATTTTAAAAATGTATTTCTCCAATTATTCTAGTACATATATAGGAATATGTGTCTTTTATTATCTAAAAGAAAAATAAATAAATAAAGTGATTAAAAGGGGGAAAATGTGAAGATGTCTACTGAGATTAAAAAGAGAAAAATTTAATGTTTACCTAATCAAACTTAAAAATAATCACTAAATAAATTTTACAACTCATTTTATAGTTCAACTTATAAAATATTTTGTTAAATTAATAACAACATGGCACAGCTTATAAAATAAACCATATAATAAGCAGTTTCTTTCTCTTAATAAATATAAAGACAGTGAAATATTAATTTGGGATAACAAAGACTAAATTATGTCTTTTTCAGAAAGTTTAAATAATACATTGGAAAAGTGATAGAAAACATATATCCCAAGTACCTAAAATTGTGACAACATAATAAAATTCATTGCAAAGTCATCAGTAAAGAACATCAATAAAAAATGTGTCAAAATATCTGTAATGGTTTTCTCTTATCATTCTGCCAGAAGCATATTTTTGTATGAATTTCCAAATTGTGGAAATTTTAGAAACTTCCAAATTCTCAAACATGTTCACACCTCCAAGTGAATATTTCATATATTTTGATCCTTTTATTTTTCAACTGATACAGAGAATAAAATTAGGTACAAGCCATATTTTGTTCCTAGAGCTATCAGCATAAAAATGTACATTGACCACAAATCTAAGAGCTCAAAGTTTTATGTAAAATTAGTATCATTTATATTCAAAAAGATAATTGTTTTCTATTTTTTCAATGCAGACTATAAGTAATGAAAGGAAAGTTCAAACAGAAAAAAAATTAGTTCAGGAAATTTGCTATTTGGCTCATGGTATTGGTCCTGTTGCTACTGACTATGGTAAGAGTTATTGTCTGTAACTTCCCCCCTCCAGTAAATTTATCTGTTAGAGTATCCCTTACTTACTATTTATCTCTCCCTCGCCTCACTGATAACCTTAAGTAGCTTTTACTTTTATTAAAAAGTATATATTGTAACCTACTACATTTCTAGCATAAACCTTGGCCCTTAAAATAATAAAAATTTTAAAAACCTACTGGCAATTAAGACATGATTGTTGCCTGTAGGGTCTAGAATTAAGGTCCTGAACAGAAATTACTAAAATTCAATGTGATGACTTTATAAGATTATATTCAAGAGGTCTTGCATGAAGAAATAAGTGATTATTCGTGCTGCTGGAGTAAGGGAAAGGTAAGGTTAGCTTAAAGAAGGCATGTTTGTCCTATGCATTGAATAAGGAACTTAACCTCAGAAGGTAGACAAGAAAATGAAAGAATTTTTAGGCAAAAAAAGTATATGAAAATAAAAAGAAGATAAACTCTGCATAATGTTTTTTTTATGAATTTCAAATCTAAGAACTTGCTGTAAAATGCTTTGTCTATGGGTAATAGAAGATGTGTCTAGAATGTCAGAAAGACCTGGGGTTCCCAGACTTTTACTTTGTAAAAGACCAGAAGGCAGTACTTTAAAAATTATACACCAGAGACTCTGTGCCACAACTACTCAATTGTGTTGCTGTAGCATAAAAGCTATATAAATAATTGTTAACAAACATATGTGCTATATTCCAATACAACTTTATCTATATACACAGGCAGGGGTCAGGATACAGCTTGGAGCTATAGTTTGCTGATTGCTAAGCTGTATAACTACACAGGCACACACCCCACTCTAAGCAGATTCTCCTTGAATTAAAAAAGTAACTTTTAACATTAATATTTAAAAAATAAAATTTCTACTTGAATTGTATTTTGTTTATTTGAATTATATATATAAATGAATTATATATATAAATGAAATATATATAAATGAAACATGATAAGACAGTAGTGGATTATGAAGTATTATCTCCATTTGCATTTTTGACCAGATGCTAAAAATTCAATTGCTTTCAGGATAAAAATAATATATAGAAAATTAAAGTAGCATGTGCCAACAAAATAGAGCTCTGCAATCCCCCACTTTCAAAGGTAGAAAGTATTTTTCTGTATATTGAGCACTAATTAATTAGACTAATTAAGTTAAAGTAAAAAATATGATGCAGTAATATAAAGTTATTTAAAGAATTTCTATGTCCTATTTAGTGTTAATAGTCACACGTTTTGTTGAAGATACATAAACTTCTATTACATAAGTCACCCTTTGCATTATAAATTCTCACAATAGCAGTATATATAATATGGTCTATTTTGTATATAATTATTTTAAGATAAAAATTTAAAACCTGAGGTCCAAAGAGCCTATTGTTACCAAGTTTCAGAAAAGAAATCATAAATATCAAAAAAGGTTTAGCTAATAATCTCTAGAAAAAGGTGATATGAAATATTTGAGTTTTCTTGTGACCTTCTTCCTTGAGCTCCTATATATATTGGACCTAACAAGGGAGAGATTTCAGGAAGCTTTAATCTTTGACACACATCTCCTACCTTTCACAATACATGTCAAGATGGAAGCCACGGGTACCTTTTATTTTACCATTGAGACTCACTAGAGCTAACAATCCAAAGTCAGAAGCTGTAATAGGAGGTAGGAGTCAGGAATTGCTGTTCAGGAGACTGATTCAAATATCTCAGAATCAATACTCCAAAGAAGGAAGGGAAAGTGCGATCCGATATGGTGTATTGACTATTGAGAAGGAACAGAGGCTACATAATAGATAGAAGATAAATGTGCATGCATGTTTCTATCAACCTGAGCCTCACTAAAATGTATAATTATAATTCACCAATAAAAGTATATTAAAAATAAAGGAAAAGTGATATACATCTTAAGTCTCTGGACAAATGTAATTGTCTGGGCATTCTGATTGTTCCAGATGCCTATGGTCAAATGGTGAAGGTGATGAAAGTTCACTTTTCAAGTAGCAGCTGGAATCATACATGTAAGTCCTGTCTCCTTAATTGCCTCCTCACTCCCTCTTTTTTAATTTTCCCAATATATTTTTTATTTTTATACTTTTATTGGTGCATTATAATGTAATGTCATAATGTAGTTCATAGTAATAGTGACATAAAAACTCTTTCAATGTTGCTTTCATTGCAGTTTTCGTTTTATTTTCACATTCACTATTTTAAAATTGCACCATCCTCCAGAGACCTCTCCCACTTCCAATGGACTGAAGCTATGTGAACACATGAGTTCATACTTTAATTGTGGGAGTGAGAGATTTTGACAACCATTGGGCTGGGAGAAAAATGCTATTTTACATTCTTAGAATTAAAAATGTATTTTGCCATAAAAATCCGACACCCAGTTCAGAGCCCTCTCCTCTTTAATTAGATTATAGCAATAAACACCTGAAGCTTATCATTTTATCTATTCTTTTCCCCTAAAAGTTTGTTTTCAATAGAGTAATCAGATTATGTGAGTCGAGCCATGTAAATCTTCTAATATACATCTTTTAACGCTGTCCCTATTTCTCAGAGGAAAAAATAAAGCTCTTCATTTTAGATGAAATGCCTTTTGTGCATTTTCTTACAAATTACTCCTCTACACTTATCTCCACCTTCTCAAGCCGACCACCAAGTTGGTACTCCTCTCAGAGAGCCCAGGGCTTTCTGTAGACTATTCTCTCTACCTGGAACGTTCTTCTTCAATATATTTACCTGGCTAACTCTATTGTTATTTTCAATCTTTATTCAAATGTCACTTTTACAATGAAGTCTCTCCTGGCCAACTATGTTTAATTGCAACAAGTAGCCCCTTCTCCTAAGGTCACTCATTGTCTGCAAACTAATTCCTCCTATCTCGATGTCTTTATTTGGCTTGTCTAACTAACTTTGCATCAGTAATTTTACACTGGTCTCTGAGACACACATCATCAGTAAAAAATAATAAAAGAGAAACTTGGGCTAGATTATGTCCTATTTCTTTCAGGTTTCATCCATAAGTATTCTATAGTTTTCTCAATAAAACAACTCAGTGTAAATTATCCTAAATGTTAAACAACCAGTTTATAGAGAAACTTTTGGAATGCACAATCTGTAGTAGGAATTAAAAAAAAAGAAAGGTTGCTGAAGGAACTAACTTGTAGCTTTATTTTTATTTTAAATATTTAAATGGTAGCTTGAGGATTGAATTGCAAAATATAATTCTAGGAATAAAAAGATAACTGAGTTCCATTGCCATCTTTTCCATAGAGTAAACAGTAAGGGTAGCAATAAAAACAAAAAGACTATTAACGGGTCACTTTGTGTTCAGTGTAATGACAAATGATCCTTGTGGGGCTGTGGAAAGGACACATCTGGAAGTGGGCCATGTGATGGAATTCACTCTTAGTCTTTATAGTTTGATAAATGCATCTGTGGTTGGCAATGTTTATTGACTTTCAGAGCATAAAGGATGATCTCAATGTTTACAAAATTTTCCTGATGATAATAAGATGTTAGTCCAATAATAATAACTGTCAACAGCTAGTCAATTTTTGTTATTAATGAAAAAGTTGCTTTCTCTGTCTGACTTGTTACTGAAGAGAGTGCATTTGTGCATTAATTTACATCTTCACTACCAAGTTAAAGAAAACCCACATATCATCAATTCTGAAAGCCCTTGAAAACTGAAGACATTAGTCATATCAGTAAGCTTTCCACATTGATTAAGCATTAGTGACTTGTGTTTAAAATCAATATTCAAGTACAGCTAAAGAAAATAAACATTGATAAATACACATGTATAAAAGGAGGATGTAAGATCCACTTGAAGATATATATTCACATAAACAACATGTACAAATTTAATCAAAAAGAACTTTCTAAAGTTCAGCATTCTCATCCTTGTATAAAATATTTATCAGGACATAGCTCTTTAATTTGTGTCCTCTACATCCAGATAAACCAGGAGGAAGCTTTATCTACAGGCAAATTGTCACATTAGGAGAGTCTAATCAAATGGATAGGAAGAAGTAAGAAACAAATCCAATGAACAGAAGCACAGAAATTATATAGGGATTCTTGGAGAAGGACCAGGAGTAATCCAATGCACATTATTCATGCAGAGATGCAGGGATATTAAGATAAGCATTCCTGTTACATATGTTTCAGGTGGGATATCATAAGAGTTGTCATAGTCTGTTCAAGAAGCTCTAACAAAATACAGTAAACAGGGAAGCTAATAAACAAAGCCATTTGTTTCTTACAGTCCTGGAGGGTGGAAAGTCTAAGATTAAGATGCCAGCAGATTTGGTGTCTGGTGAGCGCCTGCTTCTTCATAGATGGAAACTTCTGTGTCCTCACATGGCCAACAGGACTAGGTAGCTCCCTGTAATCTCTTTAATAAGGGTACCACTTTCAATCCTGAGGGATCGGCCTTGTGACCTAATCACCTCCCAAAAGTATTCACTTCCTGAGGCTGTTTCCTTGGGTGTGAAGATTATAAAATATGAATTTTGAGAGTGCAAAACATGGCAGTATGAACACATTGCTCATCATAGCTGTGCTGAAAACAGTTGGGTCAAGGGGATGAAACATGGGACACAAAATATGTTTGAGAAAGCACATTGATGATCTTCTATTTGCAAAATTAGATATGTGATGGTTCATATTAAATAAAATATAGCCTCAATAAATCTAATATCAAATAACATTTTCTGAATTAAAATACATCACATTTCATAGAAATGATATTGTTGAGATGACCTTCCTCTGTATTCTGTCACTGGATTCATAAGACTTTCAGTGGATTCATTATTTCCTTCATTCAATATATATGTATTCAGGGCTCACTATGCATGGCCTGGTGAAGCTTCTACCATGGGGAAACTCTGAAGAATAAGGACAAGGATCTAGCTTTCATAGAGCACATTTTGTTGGTGAGAACTAAGGACTTATTTTGTGCAAGAACTAATAACAACCTGGATATCACCATTAATGTAATTTTGCTAATATCCATAGACCGTGTAAGCCTCAGAAATATATTTCCTAAATCCATGGCACCTTTTTCTACATTTACCTACAAGTAAACTTGATTAATTGCTCAATTTGTATTTTCGCGCTTTACTGAAGTTTATACAATAAAAGACTTGACTGAAACATATTATTCCAGTGACATATGCAACTGCTTAAGTGTTCTTCGAATTATGTTTGAGAGTTAGTTGAGGTGGTGCCCAAGACTATGGGAATTCTAAATAATTTCTTAATTCTTTTGGTAAATCCACTTTAAAAATTCTATAATAGATAAACATTTGATTTTTATGTTTTTATATTTGATTTACATAGCCACTTATAGCAATAAATTTTTAACTTAAAATAGCTATCATACATCTTGAAATTTAAAACACTACTTATATATTTCATATAATTTAAAATTATATATCAAGAATTGGAAAAAGTCAAGGTCATAAATCCTCCTACTTCAAATTCAGGCATTAGTCAGTGTGATTTCTATTAAAATATATTAATCTCTTTAGAATATAAATTTATGCATCATTAACTTCACATGAATAGTAAAAGATAAAATAGCAACATTTATTTATTTTAATGCCTTCATTAATATGTGCATATATAAAGTAACTGTTCATATCCATGAAGAAAGACGAAGCGTATGGTACTTCAGAGTCTGTCTATAATGACAAAAATAATACATATTTAGAAGATGACAATATATAATTTGCTTTTTCTGAGGATATTGTATTTCTCTACTTTGATGGAAAAGTTTTAGTCATTCATTTCCATAATGTATTGTCATATGTCCATGTTTAAACCATCAAAAGACAATCAAAAGATGCAATGTCTCTCAACTATAAACCTCTGCTTCTTTATTTTGGGATGCTGGGATAGATCTTGAATCCTGAAAATGATATTCTTTCTTTAACTGGGGCTTCCAGACCTGTACTGTACAGGGAGCACTAGCAGGAAATTAAAAGGTAGCAGTAGACAGAAGGATTATTTTTTTCTGCATGCATACTGTTCCTATCAGCTTTGTCCCAACAAGTCTTTCATCTTAACAGCAACCAAGCAGCAGTTGATTTTATTATATATTTTTTAGTGTTTCCAAGATGAGTACAATCACATCTACTCAGATATAGAAGCACCAGCCAGGCAGAACCCTCTGCTGAAACATATGAGCTCCTAACTCACAGGCCTCTTCGAAGTTTTAGATAAACACCAAACTCTTTCCGTGTGTTAACTTAGTCCCACTGCTAGTAGGTACTTTAGTCATTTAGTGTAACTTTTACCTCAGTTTTCCCTATTTCTTTTCAACTATGCATAAATACTTGTAACATACTCCTTCTGTTAAATTAACTTGTGTAGTTTTTGTTTTCTTGATAGAACACTGAATGATATGAGGATATTTTCAATACTATGCTTATGAAATTCTCCATGAGAGTTCAAGAAGTGACTTCAATCCTAAATAATTTCTAATATAATCCTCAGTGATGCAAGGGAAGGGGTACAAGAGAAGGGGAAGGGCAAGAAAAAAGTGAATCTATGGAATTACTATCATAAAAAATGTGTACATATGAGATTATACCAACATCATTCTCAGTGCTACATGTGGGGGGGAGGGACACCAAGAGCTGTGTGCATGTATGTTAACACCAAACTGATACTCATTGTGATGTGAGACTACAACACACCAATAAAAACATATTAAAAATATTAACATGCAAAATGCTGACTTCTGGTTAAGACTAGATGGTATAGACTTGTTTCTCCTTGCTCATCCCAATTAAGTAAAAATATAAGCCTTAGACATAGTCCAGTAGACAACCAAAGGAGAACTCTGAAGGAAGGAAAGAAAGAGTTGAGTTGGTTAGTTACGCCAGGGATGAAGGATGATGCAGTGACAGGGCATCCTTCCCACAAAAGCAAGCACCCAGGTCTAATGCTTTCTGACATTCAACACAGCCACACAGAGTGGCCTACACAGGCCTTGTCCTGCCCCGCATCTAGTGAAATTCTTCTGCAGGGAGGCAGCCATCCAGAAAGGTGCTTTTTATCCCCACAGGAAGGAAAATCCTTTTTCCCACCCAGTGATGCCTGAGAGAAATTCTGTTCTCTAAGGCATCACCAGTAGGGATTAGGAGGAGTTGTACTACTAGTATCAGATAAACTAATCAGACAAAAAAAGTCTAGAAAATTAAATTGGCATTTGAACCACTGTCAACATTAGGATAACACCTGTGAGTTAAACCTAAAGCAAAATACTAAAATAGGACTCAGAGTTTCCCAAAAAAATAGACAAAATGTTGAAGATGTTATTGAAAATAGCCCATCATACCAGGAACAAAGAAAATCACTTTGAGATTTAGAAATTACAATCAACTGATACAAATACTGAAATGAATCACTTATGGGAATTATCTGACAAGGGTTATTTAAAGAGGGACGTTAGATAATGGAGGAGAAACCCCAGTGGAGGGGGGAAGTGGTTTAGGGAGGCTGCAGGGTGTGGAGGGAGAATTAATAGAGGAAACACTTCCATTGACTTTACATACATATGTGAGAATACCAATGCCAATCCCAATATCCTGTAGGGGAAGAGCGGGAGTGGGGAGGGAGCCGGGAGGGGAAGCTCACCAAGTGCTGTGTGCATGCATGTCAGTATCACATTGAACTACATTATGATGTGAGAGTACAATGCAACAATAAAAGTATAAAAACTGGAAACGCTTAATAATGTAGAACTGTCTTGAAATAAAAACAGAAATTTTGAATAAAACAATAGAAGTCAAGCAAACCCCCAGAAACAATGCATATGATAAGTCAAATTAGATCAAGGGAATCCTCTAATAGTTTCTTTTATTTTTACTATTTATAAAATGCGTTAAATTGTAAATCATATTTATAATATAATTTATTGTGTCAGATAATAGTATATTATGTTATATAATAAATTATGTGAAATAAATTGTTAAATATACGAAAATATAAAATATATAAAAGTGTTGTTATGTGAGTATAATTTATCATTATTGCAGTTTCAAACATTTTTCAAGCTATACTTTGTTTGGTGCTAATACTTCTTGTACTTGATATTATTTCCCTGTATCTAGGGCCTACATTTCTGCTCCAGTGGGAAGAAAATAGAGCAGTATTTTATCTCTATCTTGATTTTAAATAAAGCAACTCCAATCTTACTGTTTCAATTATGAGGTTTCTGCATATTTCAAACAAATTTTAATAACTAGTTTCTAAGATTCAGCACCCACCTCTCATATTATCTCTGATAAAGCATAATTTTTCTCAATGAGTCTCAAACCTAAACTTCAATAAAATAAAATAAACAATATAATAAAAATATAATATACCATGAAAATGAAATAAAACTATAAGATAAATATCAAAGATGCAAATCCAAAATTTCAAGTGTAATATTTATCAGACATAAAACTAATTTTCCCAATTGTATATAAATATTCTAAGTGCTTAATCTTGAGTTTTATTCTGATCTTGTCTTTTATATGGTAGTTATCATTTCATGGATCATCACTTTTCTATAGACCATACTTTGAACTTAAATAGTCATTTAGGTAGCAGTAATTCAGGGACCTTGAAATATAGAACTTTTATCTAGTAGATCCAAACTGTCACGTTCAAGAATTTAAAACTCTTGACTCTTTTCAAATTATCAGAACATAGAAACATACTAAATATTCTAAATTATAAATATTTTGAAGTGTCAATAGCAGTGTTTTCCTATTTGGATAAACTGTAAAAGAAACAATCTTCAGGAAACAAAATCAGCCATTCAGTCACAATTCCTTATTGAGAGTCATGCCCCTGAAGCCTGTTCAGAAAGAGTTGAGCCACATCATGCATCCTGGAGCACAGGCACAGCACTGTGCTGACAATAAACTTGAAGGAGAATGAGGTCATTTTTTTCAGCCAGCTTCTAGAAACTGCCTCTTTAAAGTTCTCAGTTCTTTATCTGCAATAGGTAGCCATGTTTCCAATTTTTTAGACCTGAGAAAACAAATGCAGTACAGCCCTCAGGAGATCATTTCTGTGTGAAAGATAGGGGTCAGAGTATGCAGTTTTACTTAGAGAAAAACCCAGCCATTAAAATAACTCCAATGACAGATGATCTTTCCATGGAGTTTATTCATTATAGGGAAAACAAGTATGCCAATGCGGCCTTTAATTAAACTAAAGGCTTTTTTGGATGGAAGGAGGATGGAATATTGGTCACTCTAGGAAAACTCCAAATGTATCTCCAAATGGAGAATTACTGTGCAGCCAGAGGGTATGAGAAAACATTTTTCCCTTCTGCATAGCTAGTTTCTATATATTTATTTTATTTTTTCTTAAAATTAATGAATGAGAGATTATGTATAACATAAATGTCTTATGATGTCAGTAGAATATATTTAAAGTTAATGGCCTTTATTCTGTCTTGACTTTTGTTTTAATGTCAACAGTAGGTTAATACCAAGTTATGAAATTTGGCTGAGCCCAGGCTATTGATATATTAAAACTGTAAATTCAGGTCAGTCTCTCTGAGTATTAGACTGTTACTGTGGGGCACTAAACTAATATTTTGAGGCTTAGAAAAAATTTATTCATAGGTTTTTGAGGCATTAAAGTAGTTGATAAGAGATAATATAATTATGAAGAAGCTGTATACCCTGACTTCAAAGAACTCACACTTTACTGGAGAGGTAATAAGGATTTGAGAGAAATTAGTAGATAGCAGATACAAAATTGCGTATTTTTTCACATTGATCCATATAATTGTTACAAATAAGGCATTGGAAAACATAGATAAAGAAATTAGGAACTCTTAAGTTCTGTATCAAGATCAGGCCCACAAAGTTATATAAATTATATACTAAGAGACAAGTAAAATTTTGACAGTGAAATGAAAGAGAAATTAAAGATATAGAAAAAATAAGAAAAAGATTCATTCTCAAAGGTTTGTCATATTTGAAAATAAATACCATATTTCATGGTCACTAATGTGTCATAGTCATATTGTTCATTAAGAGGCCTAAGATTCAAATATATGAAATCATAAAATAGATGCATTGAGATAACCATGTGATTTCTCATTCAGTTGATATTATTTAAAGTTTAGCTTCTCCTTTTCAGAAACCCAAGGATATAGTTCATTTAGCCTGGAGTGATTAACGATAATCGGATTTTAAATTCTTCATTAATCAGCTCATTTGAGATGCTTTAAAATATGTCCTTTGGCAGTGATACAGTGTCATAAATATTCTTGCTCTTATAACATCTCATGATTGCCATCATATTCAACTTTCAAAGCCCTTTGCATTAAATAATGAGATTTCTGACTGAATTTCTAAAACAGTGAATAAAAGTTCAAACAAATTTTTGCTGTTTGTTATGGTTTTTCATTTGTACTTATCCTCAGGTATACTATAAAAACTTACAAAGTAATGCTTCAAGATATGTAAAAGTCCTCATTACTATATTTGACATTTAGTTAACATCTTATTATTCAAGTGTAAATTTTGAATACCAAACTCTACACATGTTCAACAACATATTAATGATTCAGCTTGTTTCTGCCTTGTTAACCTAAAGTAATTTTAGTATTTGTTAATGAAAACTAATTGCTATAACTATTAAAATAAGTTCATTACTCGAGTGAGAATTTTTAATCTAATAAAGACAGGGACTAATGAATCTCCCAGAGTGGAATCTTTAATGACATTGATATTAACTGAAATAAGATGTAAAGAAAATGAAGAAACTCAGAAAAACCCTAAGAAATTTAATGTAAGCAACAACATAAATGGGAGACACTGATACTAATACCTATAGATATAATGATTACATAAAGGGATGTAGAATTAGAGGTAAATAAAATGAGTCAATGTTAAAGTAAATTTATGGTTCTTGGGAAACATCTAGGTAGAAATGTTGAGGAGGTGCACATTGAAGAAATTCTTGATCATGTTTAGTTATATCAATGCTATTGATTGAATGAATGAACAGTAAACTGGTAGACTCAGGTATCAGGAAAGACTTTTGAGTCATCAGCATTGGGATTATGGTTGAAACTCTGCAATGGGGTCACTGGGGAAAATGATGAAGAAGAACTAATGGAGACCACACTGGAAAACAACAGTCAAAGGCAGAGAGAGAAAGAGGAACCCAAAATACAGCCTGAGCATGAGCAGCCAGAAAGGAAGCAGGAGGGTCAATGCAAAGAGCTTTCCACAGGTCAAGAAAGAAAAGGTTTTCCAAAATGATTTAGAGGAGGCATATAAGTCTAAACTACAAAACAGGCCATTGATGTGAACTGTTAGGAGATTTAGGATCCATCCTTAGTTTGGAAGTGCAAATGCAGTTATTTTGTTAAGGCAGGGGAGAAAAAACAGAAATGCTAAATAACTACCAGTCTCTTACCTATTCCCTGTCTACTCATTTTTCTTTCCAAAACTAACAAATGCAATCACACTGCCATTAGTCAATGCTCTAGTTCAAATCTGAGCCATATCCAGTAGCTAGAATGGAATGGTAATTTATGAAGTGCATTGTGTTAGCTGTGAATACACTGAAATATACAGAAAATATGCATGGAAATATACAGAAAATATTCATGCCTCCTTAGTTAAAAATGCTGAGATATTAGGAAGGTAATTTAGGTTAGGATCTCAAATTATCATCTCAAACACAAATACAAGGTCGGGCATGCATTCATTCATAATCCAACCCAGAGAGGCAATAAACAATAACAGTTATGGTCCTTGACTATATGTCTCTAGAGCAGTTTTGAGAACTGACAGAAAAGCTTTAAATAAAACATTTGAAACCATAAATTCAAGTAGAGAAAAACCTAATAGTTAAATATCCCTGAAAAAATATGCTGATGTGAAAACACCAAAACAATATGCTCAAGATCTCAGCCCACCACTTTCATAAATAATTTATCTTCTCTGTGTCTAAAATTTCTTATCTGTAATATAGTTGCAATAATATTTTCCTTGTCCATCTGTTCAACTTATATATTCTATTATATTATTCATAAATCCAGCAAATTTGAGGGATCATTTTCAAAGTTACCTTTGTTAAATATTTTGTTTTACTTGCAGACCTAGCAAGATTTTGCTAGCTAGCAAAAGCAAGGAATAGTCCAAAACATAAAAAATAAGATAGTAAAGAGCCAGGCATGGTGGTGCATTCCTGTAATCCCAGTACATGGAAGGCTGAGACAGAAGAATTGCAATTTCGAGAGTGTGTGCTAGAAAATATTTTAGTTTTAGATTTACAACTTTAGTTGGAATATGCTATATTGAAGGGATATCATGTAATATAAATATAAAAGATTAGACAAACACTTTGCATAAAAAAGAAATAAATGTAGGACTTTAGTATGTAAAGCATGAGTTTAAAAAAGAAAATAAAAGTAAGCATTGTCCAAAAAAATCCCAGAAAGCATAATCATCTATCATCTATCTATCTATCTATCTATTTATCTATCTATCATCTATCATCTATTTATCATCTATCTATCATGTACAACTAAATATCCTAACACATATTAGTCAATAGGTGCATATGTGATGTAGAACATTAAAAATAATAGATCATTAAACATGTAAAACATTAGTATTATAAAGCAACTATATTGCCCAGCAAGAGTTATGCAATAATATCTAACTGAAAACAGAGGGAAACTGTTTCAGCAGAGAAGAACAAATAATAGGCATGATTGATGGGAAACTAGAGTGCCAGGTGTGATGCCTATGTCCTGGGACTGCTGATCAAGTCCGTAACATACCATCTCTGTGTACATGGTTTATGACTGACATAATCATCCATTTCTTAAAAGAAGAAGTTCATATTGGAGACATCTGTTTGAATCATGAATAACTTGTTTACCAAATCCAGTAATAAGGAAATAATGGAATATATATCCATATGTGTATTCATATATTTTAATAATACAATAAAACTGAATAGAATATGTTCCAATACTAGACTATAATTTAACTTACTATTATAAACATGACATGGAACCTTTATCATGTTCATCATTAAGAGTCATTTACCAAGCTTTTATTCAACAGTTGTTTCCCTTGGTACATTTTTGCCTTTTGATAATTACTAACAGCATAACTGCTAAACTTCCATCAAATGTAGACAACTCTACTAGTTGAAAGGATGCATGCACAAAGAGAAGCAAGCCAATGTTTATTGAGAGTAGTGCCTTTAGACATATTATCTTAATTGATTTTAATTATCTCCTCATGAGATTGTAATAACTCCTTTTTGTTAGACAGAACTGAAGATACCAAAATGCAAAATTTTACAATTTAGCCAATGGAATAATTGATGAATATATAATCCGATCAATATCTCTTAGACTCTAGACTGTAAGCTCTTTCTCTCTCATTATAACAATTTATTAATGTGGAAACACTTGATGCACTTTCTGTAAGTGTTTTGATCACTGAAGATCAATCATTCATATACTTTCTTTTATTCTGACATTTAAATTTCCAGATCTATCTCTTCTGTCAACGAGTTAATTTTATTTTAAGAGTATATTTTTACCTTTCAAGTGCAATGTTAATGAAATTGCTGATTCTTGGATAAAACCTCAAAAATTTTTAATCAGTGGATATAGAGTGAACTCAAAGTCTCTACAAGTTTAAATATCAGCAGATGTTTCTGATGTAGATGATCAGTGGACAAACAATGCTTTGTAATTAGTTTAAATGTTACTTTTTTGAGGGAAGCACACCTCAGTCCCACATAGACATCTATGGGGTTTCCTGTGAATCATATATCACATGAAAATTTTAATTTTCTGCTCTCCACCTCTTTAAAATATTTGAATACAAAGACTGCATACTGTTAGTCTTTGCTTGCCATGATCCAAATTCATTCGGCACATAGCAGGTGCTGTGCAAGCATCTGATGATTAAATAAATGAAGGAATTTTTCAACTTTAAAAGTTAGGGTTTGTTTGCAAGCAACGGACTTAATTATCTCTATTTGACACAGAGAATTAATTTATTAATTTGGAATGTTTGATAGCATGCTCACCATCATTGAATAATCTAGAGACACAGATTCCAGGAAAACCTGCAGAATGAAGTCAAAAGCATTGTCTGAAGAGAATCATGCCACTGCTGCCATGTAGTAGTTATAGGCTGAGCTCCATGCACTGAAACTGTGATCACACTAACACACCAAGCCTTGTATTGACTTCTGTTCCCTCTGCCACACCAGCCTCGCACCAAGCCTCAGGCCTATCAGCCATCCTGTCCTCTAGTAAAGGCTTGCTCTGCACAGTTCTCTACCTCCTGTTGTCACCTCTCAAATAAAACTCCCACTCAGAACTTAGGTCACATGACTGAAATCCAGCTATAAGGAAGCCTGGAAATTTCAGTTCCTTCAAGTTGTAGGATAGCACTGATCATGATGATTTTATCTGTTAAGCAGTTTTCTGGGCCTATTACGTGCAAGATATTGCACCAGGCTCTGGGGATGGGGATGTCTTCTAACTCCAGAGCTTAGGGCCCAGTAAGCTCAATAAGTAGAATGATTTTATACTACTTATATGCTATTGAGGTTTTTTTTTATATATATGTGGTATGGAATTGACTGACATATTTGGATAACCTTAAAGAAAATATTCTTTTCAATTTTTTAAAGAACTTAGGAGATAAATTTAATGGGGACACTGGCATTTAAAGACAAAGGTCTTTCTTGCCTCGTGATAGCATTTTCAAAAGGTGAAAATAAAAGCTGGAAATGATTGACAATAAAACTTTATAGCTAGAGTGAAGTTATTGGTATGAAATGAAAGTCACATGAAAGTTATCTAAAATGAGTTCAAGTACAATCCTTGATCTTAATAAGGACATAAAATGCCTATAAATGCAATAAATAAGGACTAAATATTCACAGTACCTTTATGGATATAACTCAAAATATAACCATAATAATACACATTTCTTTGCCCTTTATTTCTATTTTCAAATCATATACATATGATTTGAAATATATATATATATTTACAAAGATTATATTCTTGAGTATCTATAGAAATTTTCATGGGTTTACTTAGGAAAGAATTTCATAGAGTAAAGCTGAGTTGAATATTTTTTATGATTTCTGTTCATCTTTTCCTAGATGTCAAGAAAAGGTCTATAAGAAGGAAATACTTTACTCCCAAGACATGTATTTGGGATTCATTCTTTGTATGTGTGTGTGTACAATTAACCCAGGGGGCTTCTATTTCTGAGATACATGCCCAATCCTATTTTATTTTGTTTCTTTTTATCTTGATAAATTACTTAAACCTGCAACCCTCCTGTTTCGGACTCCCAAGTACTGGGGTTACAGCCCTGCACCATGGTACCTGGCTATCTGGGACTTATTTTTGGCATCAGCTGATTTCTGACCTCCATGTTAATTCATTTCCTGGCCCATTCATTCCTTCTATCTCCAGGGTGACTAAACGTTCCCTTTCTACTCATCTTCACTGGCAAAGTCATTTTATTAGTGTATGTTTTTTTCTCATTCATGTTCTCCCATAGTCTTCTTCCTCTAGGGTGAGATCACGAGATGATGTCATTCTTTTGCTTAAATCTGTTTAGATGATTTAAGGAACTATCACTGAACATTTTACTTTTGTCTATGATACTCTTCTCTTCCCACCTTTATTCCTCCGTACATTTTGCTTCCTTCACCTTCTCCAGGCATTCTGGTATTTATTCAGATTCTCAGGTATCTGAAACTCCAGCCCCTCTTACAGCCTTTTCCTATGCAGCTGGGCTGCTGGGCTTGTTTCTCTTCCTCACCTCTGCTTCTAGACTGTGACTCACTGTCCCATCCCCCATAGTGGCTGTCACATCTCCCCACTACTGAAATATTGACCCCACCCCTTTGTGTTCTCCCAGAGATTCTGGCTCTTTTCCAGCTAAGCATTTATCACTCTTTCTAATTTTATATTTGTATAGTTATTTGGTACTCACCTGCCTCTGCACTAGACTCTAAGATCCATGTAGACAGGGACTATGTGAGTCTCTCCTGTTTACCGCCATATCTAAAATACAACACAGTGCTTGGCAAATAGCAGATGTTCAGATGGTATCAATTAAATAAATGGATGAAAGAGTGATGCTGTATTAAAAAGCCGAAGATCAATTATAACATTCAGAGACAACAGAAAATTAGCAAAATAAAAACTAAGAAGTCTGTAGTAGTCTCACTTCTCAAACTTCTTTACCTTCATGTAGGCCTAGAAGCCCATTGTAGGTCATTATTCTGCCCAGATGTTATTTATGGTCTGAAGTCTTAGTAGATGCTCGATACTGGAAGGAAACAAGCAAATAGCAACCAACATGAGAAAATAATAACAAGGAAATTACATTTTTTTAAAACTAAGAATATACAAATACATTTCTGCTGAAATATTTTGTGTACTGTAATAGAAAGTACATTGATACTGAAATGAAAATAACTGATTCAAATTTCTGAACTTAGCCTCCTTCAGAAGTTTAGGAAGTTAATTCATCATTCTTCAGTATAAAATGGAGTTTGTAATTGCTGTTCAACATCTCTCACTGGATTATTGAAATTATGCATATAAATGTTGCATTTTGTATGTCCTATACACTTCATATTTTATTTTTATAGCTATTTTATGATAATTATGTCTGTGTAAATATGGTTACATGCTGACTTTCTAAAAGTAACAAAATTTATATGTAAAATGTACTTATATTATAATTGCTTTATAATTAATGTTTTATTGATAAAAATAAATAATTCATAAATTATATATAGAACACTATTTTCCCTGAAAATTATAATATAAGGGAATTTTTAAAGACCTTTAAAACCTAATTACCAACAATCTAGAGAAATGTGGATCGAAATATTGACTTTGTTGTTGCGGTAGCGGCTGAGAGCTATGGCGGTATTCTATTTCTTGTGATCTGTTTCACAGTGTGCTTCCTAGTTTTTCATTCCCACTCTAAATTGTGCGGGCACTTGTTCATTAAACTACAACACATTTTGATGCCACACTTTCATTGGTCCAGGGAGAGTCTGTCTTTGAAACCAGTCATTTGTGCTACAGCAACCCTTGAGAAGCACTACTATTAACTGAAACCAAAATGTTTGAATAGCAAATGTCACTGAATCTCTCAGGCTGTACAAGCCTCTCCAGCAATGATGAAATTAAAAAGAAGTCACAGCCACATTGCTTTAATGAGTTCAGGAGACAAAAACAATCCTAAACTGCGCCTACATACTAACTTGAGAAATTTGACAGAATTTAGAATTTAATATTATTTATGAGGTCTATCATGTCCCAGGCATTTAATTTTTTTCCTAAGGATGCAAAATTGAGCAAGACATGACCACTGGCCCTGTGTAATATATGATCCACAGAGGAAGAAAGACCTGATCCAGTCAAATAATAAGGTGATCACTGTTAGATTAAGGATTGCAATGTGTCCAGACATTAAGAATTCATTGTGTCCAAAATGAAAGCAGAAATCTCAGGAAACTACTTCTGTGAAACAATAAAAAACACAGTGGTTTAAAATAAGGAACCTTGGTGCCAGGCATGGTTGCACACTCTTGTAATCCCAGTACTTGGGAGGCAGAGACTGGAGGATCTGGGTTCGTGGCCAGCCTCAGCTACTTAGTGAGGCCCTCCACAACTTCGTGAGACCCTGTTTCAAAATAAAGAATAAAAAGTAGGGCCGGGGGTATAGTTCGGAGGTAAAACGCCCCTGGGTTCAATCCTCGGTACTACAAAAAAAAAAAAAAAGGAACCTTGATTTAGTCTGAGCCTGTGAGTTAGAAGGGAGTAGGCTGGTCTAGAAGACCTTATTAATGCATCTGCAGTCATTTGGCAGGTCTAACTTGACTTTGCTTATCATTTCTGGGATCACACACAGGTTTGTTGCTTGGCTCAGAACACTAGAAAAACTAAACTGTGGTCCACATGGTGTCTCACATTCCAGCAGATTAGACTAATCTGTTCACATGATGGTGGCTGATAATCCAAGAAAACAATAATAAATGTGTAAATTTAGGATTGGTGATGGTACAACAAACTTTTCATTGCATTTTGTTGGTCAAAGAAAGTCACAGAATTAATAGTTTCTTACACAGGCATCTCTACTTGAGAAGATAAGCTGAAAAGCCTGGGGTAAAGGGACTTGGAATCATGGAAGAAAAAAATCGTGGCCATTTATGCAAACTATCATAGCAAGTACAAACAATAGATGACTTGGAGCAAGGTCTTGAAGGAATAGTTTTATAAGATATTAAGGGTAAGAAGAACATTCTATTAAAAATTGTGCTCTGAATGATGGTGGTCATGAAATAAACATTTATTCTGAGACTGTGTGTGTGTGTGTGTGTGTGTATGTGTGTGTGTGTGTGTGTGTTACTAGAGATTGAACCCAGGGACATCCTGCCTCTGAGCTACACCACTAGATGTTTTTATTTTGAAACAGTCTTGCTAGGTTGCTGAGAGACTCGCTAAATTGCTGAAGCTAGTCTTAAACCTGTGGTTCTCCTGTCTCAGTCTCCCAAGTACTGGGATTACAGTCATGTGCCACCTCACTTGATTTGAAACTATTTTATCAGCTCTTTCTACTCTATTCTATTCTATGAAATGAATGTTATTACTCCAATTTTACACCTAAGAAAATTGAAACAGAGGGAAGATAAGTTACTACAGAGAAGTTATACAGCTAATATGGGTATAATAGGAATAACAATCAAGTCAGTTTTGTAACTCCAGGGGTTATTTCAGTTTTGTTGTACTGCAAGTCTATATACATAAAGTCATATCATCTAGAAAAAAAGAAGAAAAATTGCTCTGGTCTTCGAAAGTATGCTACTAAAACATAAGTGTTCCTTAAATTTTTCTCTTATTCTCTTGATCCTGCCTCCTAATTAAATTATTATTTGTTTATTGTTAGATTTTTTCTATTTTATTCATCTATTTATTTTTTGTTTATTATTTGCATATTTTTATTTATTGAGATGGATAATTATTTCTTAGAATCACTTTTCCATTTTCTCTTTTATTTATACAACATAAAATAACCTTTGAAGAAGTAAAGATTTTACCTTAAGGTAAAATCCATATACAATAAACTAGAATTACGGATTAAGACAATGAAGTGTGTTTTAGTTGGAAAAGAAATTAAGGGAGAAGTTTTCCTCCACTAAGTTTAGGGACATAAAACTATCATCATAAGTGCAGCCAGTTAAATATCTAATGCCTTATTAAATATATGTGTCTTGAGCAGGTAGGAGGTACCAGAATAATGATGGAGACTGGTGACATAGAAGTAAAAGAAGACATTTTAGAATATGTGATATAGATTTGTCTTATTAATTATAGTGTAGGTTAACTTCGATTATCTTTACCCTTTCTGTGCATGAATAGATCCATGCGGTCATAACTTTCCTCAGGATTATAATATCTTTACAGAGATTATAATTTTACACTTTCAATGTGAGAAATAGTTAAAGGGAATTGCTACAGTTTAGATGAGTGTCCCCCAAAGATCATAAATGTTGCAAACTTGGGCCACAGAGTGGCACTGTTGGGGAGTGGTGGAACCTTTTTGAGGTGGGACCTTGTGGGAGGTATTTAGGTCATTGGGGACCTGCACTTAGAGGGGAGTGTGAGACCCAGGTTGTTTAATTTTCCTCTTTGCTTTTTGGCTCGTGATTTAAGTCATTTGCTCCATCACAAGCTTCTGCCATGCTGTGCTGCCCTTTGCAGAGGCTCAAAGTGATGGAGTCCTTGGACTGTCATATCCAGAACTGTGAATGAAAATGAACCTTTCCTCTTTTATAAATGCTGTTATAGTGACATGAAACTGACTAATACAGAGGCAGATACATATAATGCAAGCTGGGAAAGAAAAGCTTTCCTGGGAGAAAACAGCGGGCTACAAGGGTAAACAAGATAAATGCATGCAAATTCTATGTATACATATATACCACAATTCTGAATTGATTTTCCACTCATACCAGGAAGCCAGAGTTTACTTTTCATTTTTTATGGCATTTTACCTTGTATGTTAAAGTTACCTGAAAGTTGCATTCAGAAAAAAACTTAGTGTTTCCTCTTTAGATGATCAGGATTTTTAAGTGGAATACATGGTTTCAGAGGAGTCAAGCTCAACTAGTTTTGATGGCAGATTTGGTGTGGTGATAATTTATGTCTTTGGATCTCTGGTTTATCATGTATACTCTGAGTTTTGTGTATCTTTAAGGGTGGTGGAAGCAATTTCAAGGTGCACAGTCTAAATGGGTTCCTTTCCTCAGATTTTCTTTATTTAGACAAGTCCTCTCCTGGAACTGTTGTATTGGAATGAAGTATGCTGATGATATTAGCAGTACACACTTCTGCAGAAAAGAAGTCAGAAGAGAAGTAAATCTTTGACAATGATTGCAAAGCATCCTCTAGGTATTGACATTCAATGAGTCTTTTGTGACAATGTATATGGTTGTAGCTGCACAGTCAATTGAAATGGAGCCCACATGAACATCATGGCAATTGAAAGGATGTCTTATAAATTTTGGACTATTTTTATTCCCCTAATAAGACTTATACCCACAGCGGCCCATAGGTTCTTGTTTGTGGTCCTAATGCAATGCACTGGCCTCTTCGTGATCATTACATCAGTGATTTCATAATTCCAAGTGGGAGGTGATGACACACAGCAGTCATTCTTTATCTTTTGCATGCATCAGAATCACAAAGAGTTGGTAAGACTCGGATTGCTGGACTTCACTCCAAATGTTTCTAATTTAGTTGGTCTGGGATGGTTCATAAACTGAAGAAAAAGCATGCCCTACGTAATGGGAAAGGCCCTGGGTACGGCATCAGGAAATTTTAGTCATATTGTTATCCACGCTTTTGTTTTTTCCTGCTCTACAAAATACTTTGCCTTTGTTTTTGCATCACTTTAGTAATTTTCTGTGGAATTATTTTTCAGTTTGAGTCCACTCAATTATATATTTCACCCTATATAATTGCTCTAGTTATATGTTACTGGATATTAAATTATACCAAAATTTAATGGCTCAACATGATAATAAGCAGGTAGTAAATAACTGTTCCTGAGGGTAAGGACTTTGGTGAAAGCTTAATTGAGGTTCAGCTGAGTTGAAAGTATTTGAAAGGCTTGACAGGCTGCTCTCAAGGTGATCCACTCATGTGGCTGCAAGATTATACTTGCTGGTGTTGAAAGACCGCTCTCCTTCCCCAGGTGGAATTTTCCATAGTGCTGCTGAATGTCCTAACAACATCACAGCTGGCTTCCTGTGGAGTGTTTCAATGGAACAAGGAAGAAGCTACAATACTTTTTTTTTTTAATCACCAAGCCTTTGTTGTCCTGTGTCACTTCCACTGTATTCTACTGGTTAGAATACACTTAGCCCTATTTAATGTCATAGGACAGGAATCCCAGAAAGATCAATAAGTACCATCTTGGGTACTGGCTACCAAAGTGTCTAAGACTCATTTTGTACTTTTAATGGACCGAATGTTTGTGTGTCTCTAAAATTTATATAGTAAAATATTAATCCACCAGGTTGTGGTTTTAGGAGGTAGGACCTTTGACAAATGGTCATGAGGGTAACACCCTCATCAATGGGACTTTTACCCTTATAAAATAGACCGAAACCACCTTTACTATGTGAGATTCAAGTGAGGAGATGTACATCTCTGAAGAAAGTAGGACCCCACCAGGCATCAAATATGCTGGTGCCTTAATGTTTGACTCTGACTCTCCCATCCATGAAATATGAATTTCTGTTGCTTGAAAGCTACACAGTTTATAGTATTTCTATTAAAAGAGTTTGAACAAAGACACTTTCAGGGAAGAAATCTCACATTTCTCCAAGGAACTGTGTATCACTTTAGTGGTATAACACATACCCTCTTATGTTTCACAAAATTGTTAATTTATACAACAAACACATGTATAAGTAAATATAACTTAGTATACATGTCTGTATTTGTGTGTATATACATTTGATTTTCCCAAACCATTTGATACTTAATTGTCATTTATTTAGTTTTCTTTTATATGGAAAATTTTTCAAAGTTTTCTTTGTAATTTACGACATTGGCGTTTTCTGAAGAATACATTAATTTTTTATCTGAATAGAATTTATGCATTCTGAGCTTATCTGATATTTTCTCAAATACAGTCCATATGTAATAGGAGAGTTTTCCTTTTTATATTTGTTTTTCTCCCACACCTATGTAACTATACAGAGTAAATTCCAAAAAGTACATGAGTACATGATAAAACACAGTTTGGCTATTCCTCCAACATTCACAACATTAATTGTTCATGTGATAGAAGTTCAGAAAGGGTTAGATAGGGCTGGGATGTAGCTCAGTGACAGAGTGCTTGTATTGAAAGTGTACTCCCTGGATTTTATCCCCAGTTACCAAGACACAAAAAGACACAAACAACAACAACAACAAAAACAAATAAACTAAGAACAAGAAGAGAGAAAGAAAGAAAGAAAAAAAGGTTGGATTTGGTGCAACTCCAGAGGAGAGTGAGGAGAAATCTTAAGAGGAAGGATCTGAGGTTGTCTTCACTATTCCCAGGTCTAAAGCAACCACTCAAGATAATACCAGCAGAGGCCCTACCTAATCCTTTTCTCTCAAAACTTCAGTCTCTGGATCTAACAGAAATAATGAAGAAACATGTTTCAAGAATTCAAGCAAACATTCTTTTCCTAAGACTTTGAAATTTCTCAGAGGTTATGAAGATGTACAACTATTAGAAAATAGTTTTTTTGATGGTAGTAATTCCATATGTGAAAACACCAATGTCAATCTCAGTACTCTGTATTTGGAAGGGAGGAAATGGGGAGGGAGCCCCACCAAGTGTTGTACGTCACTGTCAACATGATTTATGTTTTGATGTGAGACTATAATGCACCAATAAAAGCACATAAAATTAAAAAAAAATAAAAGAACTAGAAAGAAAATAGGATTGTAGCATGGGTATTCACAAATCTAACATAGCAAAAAAGTTATTGTAGTACAGTCACTTAAAAGTGAATCATATTCATTGGAGAAAGGAAATTAGATTGTGGCTATGTCCTCCGAATATTAACATCAAATTATTATCATTAAAAACATTTATAAACCTGGTGTGGTGGCACATGCTTGTAATCCCAGTACTTGGGAAGCTGAGACAGGAGGATAGCAGGTTTGTGGCCAGCCTCAACAACTTAGCGGGACCCTCTGCAATTTAGTGAGACCCTATTTCATAATAATAAAAAATAGGGCTGGGAGTTTAGCTCAGAAGTAGAATGTCCCTTGGTTTAATCCCCCATATCTATCTCTATATATGTGCATATATATATATATATATATATATATATGTATATATATGTATACATGTATCTAATCACTATATATAGTATCACTATATATATCTATATATAGATATATATAGATATATATACACTGCATCACTATATATATACTGCATATATATGCAGTAGTATAGGAAATGACTATGCAAATAACTGCTATTACCACTATTTATCTTTTATAATTGTTTTCTCTAATGAAGATTGTACCAGATTTGAACCAGGTATGAGCTTGCTGGGGGTTAATTTCTGGTTCCTTGGAAACTTCCTGAGTGTGTCCTGGTTTTACTTTCTGCAGGCTGATACCTAGAGGTAGCGGTTCAAAGAAATAGCTTTCTTGGGACCAATGCTCAATGCTGGGAGGAAAAAAAAACCTAATTATCTGCCTCTGCACTAAATATACTAGTAAATGCATGCAATATTGAGGAAGCAACATTTTTAGACTAGACAACTGTGATAAAAGATAGGGTCCAATTACATGAATAGTAATGATGAAAGTTTAAGAACATCTCACATGTCAGAGGTTAAGATCTAGGATATAAAGGGTGCTTGTTTAAGATATGTCAATTGACACATTATTTATTTATTTATTATTTATTTATTTATTTATTTATTTATTTATTTATTTATTTATTTATTTTGTGGTACTGGGGATTGAATGCAGGGGCGTTCTACTTCTGCGCTATGCCCCCGGCCCTATTTTTTATACTTTATTTTGAAACTGGGTCTCACGAAGTTGCGGAGGGCCTCACTAAGGAGAGAGAGAGAGAGAGAGAGAGAGAGAGAGAGAGACAGACAGACAGACAGGGAAAGAGAGAGAGAGAGAGAGAGAGAGAGCTGAGGCTAGCCACGAACCCGGATCCTCCGGTCTCCGCCTCCCAAAGTACTGGGATTACAAGCGTGCGCCACCATGCCCGGCTCACGTTATTTATTTATAATAAAAGAGAGATAAATAAGGCATAGTTGCTGTCATCATGAACTATGAACTACGAACATAATCACAAAGCAGATCACAAAAAGTTAATTATAAGGATAATGCCAATTGCAATAAGAATAATAAATATACAAGACATTCTGTAAGTATTAAGAGAGGGTAAGTTGCCCCAAGTAGAGAAAGCACAAATCATGAAAAGCTAACTCAAGTGTGTAACACTTGAGCTGAATATTAAAGGAAGAGTCAAGTACAAAAATCTAAAAAGTGGGGCAAGTAGAAGACCACAACAGCATTAAGAAAGGCAGGGATTGGGAAGCAGCTGTCTTACATTCAGGAAATAGTAAGTTCTTTGATGTTGTTTAAGTAAGGAATATAAGGAAACAAGTGATGAAAATAGGAGGAGTGCGACGGACCAGCTCAGCCGGAGAGCATTGAGACCGACGGGACAGGGGTCTCGGGAAGGTGGGCAAGGAGTCGGCGATGAGTGACAAACAGACACAACTCAAGGAGGTTGCATCTGAGTGTATTTTTGCAAAGCTTTAGGCAAGGATTTTATACACAATGATTAGGGAAACAAAATACATCATCAGCTGATTGTTCA